>JAKLNC010000101.1:0-44239 GCA_022813145.1 Barbatosphaeria neglecta | reverse complement strand
ATTTACTGGCCTGCTTACCCCCCCCCCCCCCCCCCCCCCCCCCCCCCCTCCCCCCCCTACAATACTAATCTCAGCCATTAGATATAGCGCAAGAAACGGCTGCAGTGAGGTTCTATTTGGAAACCGTCATCTTCGCAGGAGAGGATAGGACGTCTCATTCAGCATCCCCATTTTAATAACCTTGGGAGGCTGGAAGGATCGCGTATATACTCCTAGGGGGACAGAACTCCGCCATCGACTCCGGCCTGATGGGGTGGGGGGGCTTGCTTACGAGCGAAGGATCCAGACCCGGACAGACCTGCAATTAGAACTGACCATCCGGCTCCTCCACAACCACCAACCGGAGTGCCGGCCTTCGAATCCGCCTGCTAGACGGTTGGTGCCGGCCGGGCTGTTGTCAGCTACCCGGCGCCGCGCCGGGAGAAGCAGGCGCCTTCGGACTACTTATTCGCCTTGTTCTTTACCTCTACGGGAGTCCGAATGGGAGGGAAAAGATGGAACCTACTCCTTCTTCCTTTGAGGATGGGGGAACATGGGGTTTCTGCTGCCACACCTTGAGCGCAGTCAGGGCGACGGAGAGGCAGGAGTCGTCAGCGGGGATATTACCCATCCTGGGCCTGTTTTTCGAGCCCCAGGCCTAACTCGAGCACCCGAGGGATCAGCGATGCCAGATCCAGACAGCACATATGTATAATACCGGGCCCCCCTTTCCCCACGTCGCGGTCTAGCAGCTACCATTATCTATACGCCTAGGTAGCAATCACATCTATCTCAGCCGCCATAACCGACCGCTCTATAGTGGCCCGTTTCATACAAAAATGGCTTCCTGGAAAGCCCCCGAGAACTATCGCAGCCGGTCCGTCGCCGTGCTAGGCGGAGGCGTCCTCGGCCGTCGCATCGGTAAGCTCGTTCCTCTCTTTTCATCAAAGGTCTTTTTGAATAACGGCTGTCCATGTACGTTCCCCTCCTAGCGACATGCTGGGTATCAGCCGGGTACGACGTGCAAGTGCGGGAGCCCATCGCGGACGTTGCGGCGGCATGCGTGCAGTTCGTTGAAGAGAACGCGCCCACGTTCCCGGCAGCGCGAGGCAGTAAGGGCGCGGACGGCGTGGGCAAGGTGGCGGCCTTTCCGGACCTCGAGAGCGCGGTGCAGAATGCGTGGCTGGTGATCGAGGCGATCCCGGAGAAGCTGGAGCTCAAGACGGCGACGTTCGCGGAGCTGGAGACCGCCGCGCCGCCGGACGCCATCCTCGCGAGCAATTCGTCGTCGTACAAGTCTGGAGAGATGGTCGGCGACGTGCGCGAGGCCGCCACCAAGCAGCGGATCCTCAACACGCACTACTACATGCCGCCGCAGATCATGGCCGTCGAGCTGATGACTTGTGGGTCCACCGATCCGGCCGTCCTCGATTTCCTGGCGCAGCGGCAGCGCGAGGCCGGCACGGTGCCGTTTATCGTGCGCCGCGAGTCGACCGGCTTCATCTTCAACCGCGTATGGGCCGCGATCAAGAGGGAGGTGCTGAGCATCCTCGCCGAAGGCGTCTCGACGCCGCAGGAGATCGACGCCATCTGGGGCCAGCTGATCGGCGGGAAGGTCGGGCCCTGCGTCATGATGGATCGTTCGTGATTCCCTTTTCCTATTTACATACTTGACCCAGACACTCAGTACTCGGACAGAGCTAACGATCGCAATAGAGGTCGGCCTCGACACGGTGGCGTTCATCGAGGAGCACTATATCAAGGAGCGCGGCCTCTCGGGGGAGAACACGGTGGACTTCTTGCAAAAGAATTATATCAGCCAGGCCAAGCTGGGGTTCAAGTCTTCCAACGGCGGTCTGTACCCCCCGAAGAACGGGGTGGCGTCCTGAGGTACAGGACATCTGACCTATTACTTGGGTGGGCCCGAGGGCGACAGGAGAGCACCTATCATAGCTTGCGTATAGCACCAGTGGATATATATGAATAGACACCTTGGTATGCAAATTGAGGGTGATATAGGGTATATAAATGCTGGCTCTTCATGCTGTTCACGTGCAGGCCACTGGCCATCACCACCGCCGTCGCCAACGGATCTTCATGTCGCGGTCGGGCGGCATGGCGGCCGTCCCGCTGTAGCGAGCATCGTTCTGGGCCGGACGATCGGAGACCGTCAGACCATCGGCGGTAGTCCACTCCACAAACTCGACGTCGAAGCGGTCGACGACCATGGCCAGCGTCAGCAGGATCTCCTGCTTGGCGAAGTGCCTTCCCGGACATATGGAGGCGCCGCCGCCTAGAGGGCTTATGTCCGTCAGAGATAGAAACGGAGATGATAGAGTGAGACTTTTCAGGTAGAATATGCAGCCCACGCACCGTACGGGAAGAACTCGCTCGGCCGGCCCTTCATGACGAACTCGGCCGCCTCGTCGCGGTACCGGACATTCCGCGCTGCCCAGAACTCGGAAGCCGGGTGGCCCTCGGCACCCCAGGTAGCTTCATCGAGGTGGGCGACGGAAGTGGGCGCCTGCACTAGCGCACCCCACGGTAGACGGCAGCCCGCGATGGTGGCACCATCGGCGGCCGTGACTTCGCGAGTGATGTTTATCGACACGTGCAGACGCAGGGTCTCGACATAGATCGACTGCAGAAGCGGGAGGGACATGAGCTTAGCCACGTTGACCCTGCGAGCGGTGCCGGCTGGGTCGGCCGGGTCGCTCTCGAAGACCGGCGAGACCTCTTCGCGCACGGCTGCCCAAAGCGAAGGGTCCTTGGCCAGCTCGATCAAGGCCCACATCGTGGTAGGGACGGTGTTTCCGTTCAGACTGTAGGGGCACGGTTAGTAGTGCCAACTTGAGAGAGGATGGGAGAAAGAAAGTAAAGAGATAGACGCGCAAACCCCTGTAAGACGCCCATATAGTAACCTGCCCGTGTGGCGACGGACAAGCCCACACTCTTCCCCCACCGCTGATGCGCTCTCATAAAGCGAGAGCCGAAGACGGGGTCCCAGTTGGCATCAGGTGCCGCCCCTTCCGCCGGATCGAAGTCCTCATCAAGGAAGGCGAGCGCCATGCGGTGGAACCTGTCGCGATCCCTCCAGGGCTTGGGGTCGATCCAGCGGAAGGAGTACATCAGATGGAACGTGGAGGCATCGTAGTCGAAAAGGGCATCGATGAAGTTACGGGTGCCGTATCGCTCGAGAATGCGCCGGCCAGCCAGAGACAACACCGCCGCCTCGGCCATGTTCTCGCGGATGAAAGCGCACAGGTGGACGGTGCTGCCGCTCGTCGGCTGCGTCGCGAGCGCATCGCTGAAGAAGCGCGAGTACGAGTCCGCGAGCAGGGCAACCGACGACGTGCGCGTTAGGTATTCGGCGAAGACGTGGTGCAGACCTGCCCAGTATCGTATGCCGTCAGGCGGGGCTGAAAGCTTTTGCTTCTCCCTCGTCGTAGCATCACTAATACTAGCCGGTGTCTGCAGCCGGCCAGTCCTGTCGCCCTTGAACTTTGCCAGGTCCTCGTCGGTCATGCACTGGAACTCCTTCATGACGATGAGGATGAACTTGTCCGAGCTCACCGAGCCGGTCTTGCGAAACATGGCCTGCACGTTTTGTGACCGGGCGATTAGGTAGGCGCGGACCGGTCCGAGGCGGAACCTGACGATGCCCGCCTTCTTGAGGGCGGCGCTGTCGTCGCCGTCGTAGTCAAGCAACAAGGTTAGGTAGGCAGGTACTACAGATTCGGACGTTCGTGATAGTATAGCGTTAGGGAGCTTATTTAGTGCTTACCTCGCCCTCTCCATAAAAGCAACGTTGTCCGCCACATATTGGTAGGTGTTCCCAATGACAGGGAAGAAGAGCGTGCCCAGAGACGGCGCAGTGCTCTCCTGCTCGTCGGAGATCGATAAAAGACGGTGAGCAAGTAGGTAGGAGACGAAGGGTAGTGCGACTATCCAGAAATAGTAAAGGTAGGGCTGAGCCGCCAAATTCCCCAGGTTCTCGATCCGCTGCCGCGCGAGGCTCTGCAGGCTCTCCATTACATCGACAGTTCTCGGCTATTCGCGTTGTCTATATGAGTTCCTTCAATTTGCAATTTTTAAAGGGTACGGTGCCCATAATCCAGTGTAGCGATCGATGCGAGGGATGGATGAATTGTGCCGCAGGATGGGTGAGGTGATCCCTCTTTCCTTTTTACCTCCGTATCGTCCCTCGCGTGCCGCGTGGGGGTTTTCAGCAATGCATGTCGCCTAATTTGAGCCCGGTAAGACGGTTTACAGCACACCGCTCAGTGACGCTATGCCTATCTTGTGCTGCCTGTGGATGCAAGCATCTACGACCAAGGTCTGCGATACTGCAAGGCTTTGACCCTGCAGCGTTTAGCTGCCAGGCTTTTGACTGTTAACTAGCTGGTTGATCCTTTAAATACCAAAGACCCAGAAGATATCCTCCTCGAGGTCCCATTCCTCGGTCCCATTCCTACTGCTTTCCCTCGCCGTCGTAACTCGCCAGATTGGCCGCCACCGACTCCTCCAGCCGGATCCAGCCCGGATACCCGAGCTTCCGCAGCAGCGCCTCGGCGCCCTCGCTGGGTGTTGTGTCCTCGCACCAGCCCGGGTCGGGTAGGCTCAGGGCGTCATCCTTGGTCATTTCGGGCCGCATCTTCCTGGCCAGGTCGTAGAGGGTGCGGATGTTGTGCCGGTCGACCGTAGCGAATAGCCGCTGGCCGTCCGCTTCAGGGAGGACCAGCGCCGCCACGTGCAAGCGCCCGGCATCTCTCGCGTCGACGTGGAACTAACAGTGAACAGTGTCAGTAGTTCTCCAGTAGTATTGCTCAGGCACTGCTCGAGTCGACACAGTCGAGGACCTTACGCACTTGGGGAGGCAACTTAGTGAGGAAGTCGAAGCCCTGACCCTCCCGCAGCAAGTGCAGATGACCAGCCGTGCTGGGAAAGCCCTGGTCGCGAGTGCTCAGGATCGGCCCTATGACGAGCCCGGGAAGAACGGTGCTGAAGGTGAAGCCCGGCTTCTCGCGGCGCACCCATTCCCAGGCCGCCTTCTCCGAGATTGCCTTCATGGCGGAGTACACGTGGATGGCCCAAGCGATCAGCGCCATGTCCTCCTTCTTGTCGCCGCTCTGCACTATCGCTGCGCTCTCCTCATTGAAGTCATCCGGCTTGACGACCACCGGCGTTCCGGGTTTGGGCATCCACACCGCCCACTGCGAGCTGGTCAGCACGAAGGACTTGACCGTGCCTGCGTCGCGCGCGGCCTCGAGCAGGGCGATATTGGCGTTCACGGCGTTGGCGATGTTCGTTGCCGGCTCCATCTGGCCGGTCATGTCCGTCGGCGCCACTGACGTCGACGGTGCGCGAGTCAGCTACAAATCAGCTAATTACCAGGCACCACCAGCGGCTTGCATCATGTGGGCTGTCGATTTACCATACCCGTATGCGCAACGCCCGCCACGCCCTTGAGCGCGTCGCCAAACGCCTTGCGGTCGGCGTAGTCGGCGATCTCCACGAGCTCGAAGCGGCCGGGCCCGTACCGCGTTTCGAAGTAGGGGATCATCCACTGGCACTTCGCCAGGCTGCGCACAGATCCGCGCACGCGGAGGTCTGCGGCTAGGCACTGGTCCGCCACATGGCTACCGACGTAGCCGTTGACGCCGGTGACGAGGACGAGGGAGTCGGCGGCGAGCACGCGGTCACTCATTTTGGCTATGGTTAATGTGAACTGGATGTGAGAGCGGGCGTCGTTGCAGGATGGGTTGAAGGACGGATGGGATGGACTAGACAGGTCGACACTGCCTATGCACGATAGGCTTCACTGCACTGTGCTGCGTGGTCATTTATAGTACCTAGGTAGGTACGTGTACCATCCGACGTACGTCAGGCCGTCATCGCATCACAGTCCATCCAGCTTGGACCAGGACGGGTCGTATTTACGAAGGGGGAGTGGCAGGCTGTCCAGTAGGATCGCAGGATCGCGGGAGCCCGGGAGCACGAAACTTTCGGCATGGTCGATGGCTAGAGGGCCAATCCTTTTCCAGATGTGGTAGTACCTACCTATGTAAGTAAAACGAAGAGATGGACGAGTGGACAGGCAGGGTCGCTTTGATAGGCAGAGGGCGACATGCACCCAACGATCAACCTTACGACCCCGCGGACATGTGTTTCGTTTCCGGACTTATCTTTCTTATCGTCCCAAATAAGTCCTGCGTCGCATTTTCCTTGCTTGTTTAGGCAAGGAGTGACGCCCCGGGCCCGGTTTCCCGCTTGGGTAATAAAACGAGAGGCTGTGCCCCACCCCGCCACCTAAACTCAAGCTTCTTACTTGAAATATATCAACGTCGGCAGAGCATCTACCTTCTACACTCAGGCAATAGTAGATGGTGCGAGATAGAGAAGTGATTGACTTATTATGCTAACATCTGAAAATTAAGGTACCAAGGTAGGAAACAAATCCCTGCATGATGCAACTCGACACTGCGGTAGCCGCGGAACCCCTGCCCCGCCGGTCCGTCTAAGCGCTTCGCGTTTTGACGTAGCCCGCCACGAAGGTCTTGAGATCGCTCTTCGGCAGCTCCAGCAAATCATTCGACAGATCCGTCGCGGCCGGTTCCTCCGAGTTCCCGTCTCCGAAGATGTGCACGAGCAGGAAATTGATGAAAGCGCTCCCGTCGCCCTTGCTGAGCTTCTCGTAACCGCCCTTCTCCACGTCTGCCGTTTTGACGCGGGTGACGGTGTACTGCGCGCCGGTCTGCGCCTCGAAGAGGCGGAGTAGTTCGTTCTGGGTAGTGGTGAACTCGGCGATCTCGAGATATTTGTTGGCCGTCTGCTCCTCATGCTGCAGGATGGCCACGACGGCGCGCCCGATGAAGGGGAGCGTGCTAGAGGTGAAGGCGCGGTCGCCCGAGTCGTAGATGGTCGCCGTCTTGGTGGCCGGGGAGAGGCTCAAGAGGCCCACGTCTAGGCCCTATTGTAGCGCTCGCGGCGGTTAGTTCATAGTCTCTTCTAGCGGGAGCTATTATGACCTGACGGCGACTTACCCAGTCCAAGAACGGGCCAGTGGCCAAGCCCGTCCATGTGAGCTTGCCCCCGGTCTCGGCGATCCTCTTGACGAGGTAGTCCAAGCTGTCGACCTTGCCCTTCAGCAGCTTCGTGAACTGCGCCTCGGGCGGGGCGGTGCGAGTGTTGGAGCCGAACTCGGACGGGATGAACCGCTTGACGCCGGCAGCCACGGCCGCGTCCACGAGGGTGTTCTGACCGCCACCGGTCGCGGCAACCTCGGTTCCCACAGCAGAGATCACGACGTCCTGGCCCTTGAAGGCCTCGACCAAGCTCTCGACCGACGTCAGGTCGACCTTGCGCACGGCCACCCCCTCGGGGAACGTCGCCGTTGAGCTGTGGCGCGAGATGGCCGTGACTGTGAAGCCGGCCGCGACGAGGATAGGCACCACCACCTTGCCGACGTTGCCGGAAGCCTAAGATATAGATGTCAGCAATGCCATACTGAGTGACATGTGTTGAGAGCGGAGCTGGTGGTTGAATGAACGTACACCGACGAAGGCGACCGTCTTGAGAGCCATTGTTGCTACGAAGGGTTGGTAGGAGTTGATCAGTGTGAAGCAGGAGGGTCTGGATTCGTGTAGACGTTGATGTGTAAATGATGCTGTGTAGATCTCACTGTGTTAATGGTGTGTAGATATTGATGATCTTGCCGATGATCTTGATGCTCCCTTTCATGTTTTGATTTTGAAAGGGGGATCTCACAGGTCTTTATACTCATAGCGGCTACCTTCTCTCGCGGCGATATCCATGACGGCAGCCCCCTGCCTTGACTAGGTACTAGGCATCCTCCGTTGTTGTCCATCTGCGAGCGCATAAGACTATGGCGCCATAAATTGGTAATCCGTCTCGTCGCATCGCGTCTTCTGCCTCGGCCAGCCGACGCGGTGTGGCATGTTTCTCCGCATGCTCTTCGCAATCCAGTGGCAGCCTCATCGGTGTGACATATGTATTGTGGCTTACAGCTGGAGGTGACCTTGCGTGCTTCCCCCCGTGCTCACGAACCGTCGAGAACGAGAGGAGCTGAATAATCGGCGGAGATACGACGCACACAGAGCAGCTGATTGGCTTCCTGCCGCCAAGCCGTGAGTAAGCCCCAGGAGAGAAAGGCGCGGTAAGGCGGGACGGAAGTTTTTTGCTTCCCTTAGAAAGTTTATACCCCCGGCAGCGAGCGCGAACCGATTGTCAGCTCTATTCTGTGGATTTGCAACATAATCCCCGGCAAGACTTGACTTCCTCCGAACCGGAACACCGGCTGAACAAAAAACACCATCGGATACAAAAAAATTAAAAAGGAAAATAAAATAAAAAGGAAATGGAAAAATGGAAAAGAGAGAAAAGAAAAGAAAAGACGTGCAACGTCAGAAATTCGCTAGTCGAAACCGACTCAACTACCAGTCCGGCCGTCGACGGCCTAATTAGGGGAGAGCGGACGGGATCCCATGTTTTCCATTGCGTGTGGTCGTACATGGCAGGAGACTCGTCCTTCCTGTTCTAAGTAGGGAGTACAGCTCCTATGCCTTCGTGATCAACTACAAGACTCAGTGTTGTCGCTCTGCTACCTGTACTTGGCTACAAATAATTCCCAGTCCTGTACCATCCAATGTGGCTGAAATTTTTAATAATAAGAATCCGGGCGTGTTCTGGATGCCACAGGGATGTAGCCTGGCGAGAGGTGGTAAATCAGCGGGGAATTGGCAGGATGGCCCTGAATTCAGATGCAAGATTGCTGCCAGCCAGCAAGTATCAGACTGGTTGCAGGCTTGAGCGGCAAAGTGGGGTGGATGATTTTGTGATTTGTCCATGCTCAGTCTTGTGCCTAGATCCCCCATTTTCAGCTTCGCCTCGGCTCATTCTTCTTCTACCCTTCTCAAAAGCATGTCCAAAGTACTCCTGGACACGACACTAAACCTGGAACATTTGACGCAAGACACAGCTACAGGGCCCATGATGATGTCATCTCAAGGCCCATTTCAGTCCAGCCCAGCACCTCAGTGCTCGCGATGCACCTTGCTCGGCATCTGCCTCCCTCCGCACCCCGACACACCAAAGGCGGGCTGTCGCCTATTGGATGCAGTATGACAGGGGTCTCTCTGGTCGGCAGAATGGAACTAAGAATGACTTCTTGGCTCTTGGCCCCCATGTCCGTATCCACCTTGTCAGCAATCCCCAGCCCTGACCTCTGCTGTTGTCGCGGCGCGTGGAGGAAGGATTTCTCCTCACCTTCGGTGTCGCGTCTGCCCAGCTTCAACCACTTCTATTCCGGGAACATAGCGGGAAGGTCCGTTTCGTGCAGAATAGACCGGGCCTCCAGTTCCCCTTCCCCGTCCGCCCGTCCCGATAATGTCCGCAGGTTCCGAGATCTCCGACCCCGCCACGCGGGTGTCCTCGGCGAAGAGCGCGGAACCGCCCGCCAATGCTCAAGGCAAGGACCCCAACCATGGATACCCGAATGGCCACCTTGGCCATCTCACCGCGGAGGAAGAGGAGGCATTCAAAAACTTCAAGCAGTACCTCGGGGAGCAAGGCCTGTACAAGCCGGGGCCTCCGCCTTCGCACGATGACCAGACATTGCTGTACGCTTTTCCCGGCGCCCCTTTCCCTTTCCCTCACCGGGACCTTTTTCACTACTGACGGCCAACCCCCGTCGACAGGCGTTACCTCCGAGCTCGGCGCTGGGTGGTCCAGGACGCCTACAAGCAGTTCAAGGACACCGAAGAGTGGCGCGACGCGAACCAACTGAACGTCCTGTACGACACCATCGATCTCGACGCGTACGAGCAGAGCCGGAGGCTGGTACGTTGTCGCGCTTGCCCCCCGATCCATTACCGCGCAAAACAGACACGGAGGGCAAAGGCTGATCTGGAACAACCTCCCCTCCTTCACAGTACCCCCAATGGACTGGTCGGAGGGATAGGCGGTATGTGGAGTTTGAGAATCTCCCCCTCTCTTCTCCCTCAAGTCCCGCTTACTAACCGTCGCGGCTTCGCATCCAGGGGCATCCCGCTGTACCTATTCGAGATCCGTCACCTCGACTCCAAGACGATCCACGCATATGAGAAGTCGGCCAATGATACGTACAGCCGGGCGCACCCCCACGGTAGCACCCCGCCGAAGCTGCTACGCCTGTTCGCGCTCTATGAGAACCTGACACGCTTCACGCAGCCGCTGTGCACGCAGATGACCGACAGGGCGCACGCCGATACTACGCCCATCACGCTGAGCACGAACATCGTCGACGTGTCTGGGGTCAGCCTGCGCCAGTTCTGGAACCTCAAGAGCCATATGCAGGCCGCCAGCACCCTGGCCACCGCCCACTACCCAGAGACGCTGGACCGCATCTTCATCGTCGGCGCCCCCATCTTCTTCTCCACCGTCTGGGGCTGGATCAAGCGCTGGTTTGACCCCATCACCGTGTCCAAGATCTTCATCCTCAGCCACAACGAGGTGTTGCCCACTCTCAAAGACTTCATCGACGCCGAGAACATCCCCAAGTCGTACGGCGGCGGGCTTGAATTCACCTGGGGCGACCGTCCGAACCTCGACCCGGCCATCCGTGCCGCTGTCGCTTGGGATGACGGTTTCGCCGATTTCCCGCCCGGCCCGCTGTACTGGCGGCCCACCGATGACGGCGAGCGCCTCGAGTGCGTCGCCGTCGGCAGCGTCAACCAGGTCGAGCGCCACCAGAGGGTCTGCACCATTCCTCGGTCGTACCGCGGCATTGTCGGTGCTGTATTTGAGGACCAGGAGCAAGAACCTAACGACACCGTCAAAGCCCAGCCGGCCGAGGAAGAAAAGGCCGAAACTGCTCCTGGCGCTGCGCCGGCAGCCGATTCCCTTGTGGAAAAACAGCCGGCAAACGCTACAAAGGAAGAAGGCCCGGCCCTTACGATCACCGACGTTCAGGGCGTACAGAATCTGTCCATCACCGACGACGCGGCCTCGACCGCGCAGGCAGTTGTTGCCTGAGCACAACACCTGTATCGGGCTCATCTGGGTGGTATCGATGTTGTTCTCTTCTACATAGTAGACCGTGGTAGCATTGTGAAGGAACATGCTGTATTTGGCGTAGAAGGGATATAAACGTACCCTGTGTAGGAGTCGGCGAGGAGATACCAGTTTTTGTATAAATAAAGTACCAGGTAGTACGAGGTCAGTCCATAGGGACCTACCTGAGACGTGTACCTGAGACGTGCATCTGCAAAGCACAGCAGAGAGGCATCGGGGGCCGTGTATTATGTATCTATGTTCCTCTTGATAGCGACGAGAGAGGCATGAAGTAATTGTTGGAATGATTAATGGGCTTTCTGGCTAGACGCTATCGTGCCTTGCCTCTGATGATACGGTAAGAGAAAATAAGGTGGGACCAGCAAGACGACGGTATCATAGACCTTCGGCATTCCTTCTACGCCGTACCTTTATATAGCGCCTCTAACCTACCACCAGAATATAGCCTGCTTCTCCATGCAAATGCGACCGAACCGTATGCAAGTGCGTCCTGGTCCTCTAGTCATACGCCTTCTTCTTAACGCCTTTTGTGCGAAGCCCTTTTCGTTCGACCTCTATCCGGCCTCAGCTCTTCTCAACGCCATTCCGCCTCCGCCACTCACGGACGCCCCTCTCGAGCTCGTCCCACGAGACGCCGTCGCGGACGAGCCGCATGGTGATGCCCAGCTGCTCGACGTCGCGGTTACGGCTCTCGTCGTCGAAGAAGAGGATGTCGGTGTAGGCCACGCCCGTACGCTTCTGCAGCGCCTCCATGTGCCGGATCTTGCTGGTCGGGTACATCTCCAGCCCGGCGTCGAAGAAATCGACCGCCTTGCGGGCCTTGTCCTTCCGACCCAGCAGCCCCCCGCCGCCGCCAGAGTGAGCACCGTCGTGGGAACCGGATGGCGGCGGCGGGACGTGGAGTAATTTGAGCATTTCGCGCGCGATCTCGGGGGCGTGGGTACGGCTGGCCACGCCGACACGGATGCCCGCGGCGGGCAGGGCGTGCAAGATCCGGTTGACGTCGGCGTAGAAGGCGAAGGTCTCGCCGAACTTATCCACCGCTACCGTCTTAGGGTCGGCCCCCACTCCTCCTCCAGCTCCTCCAGCGCCTCCTCCTCCCCCCCCGCTGTAGTACCCGTGTCCCGAGCCGGGGCTGGGGCTCGGCGCGGTCGGCGCATGCTTGAGCGGCGGCGACACGTGCGTGTCGACCCAGAAGGGCCACAGCGTGTAGTCGAGGTCGAAGACGACGAGGCGCGGCAGCGGCAGGCCGTCGGCGAGCACCGACTGCCCGGAGGACGATGACGAGGCGTAAGCGGAAGAGCCGGGCGCGGAGGACGAGGAGTTTGTCGTGCTTGTGCTAGAGGAGAAGCCGTGCTGCGAGGACACGCCACCGCCGTTTTTGACGAGTTTCCGGGGCATTGCGAGCGGGCTGGTCTGGTCGGCCCGGCTGGGACCCCTCAACTCGCTTAGGTCACCTACCTAGCAACCTAAGGAGGTGCTACGACGACGACGTCTTCTCGGCGGAGTTCTTTCGGCGTTCCGAGGATATAAACGGGTTTCGGCTCGGGTGGGGGCGAACGCCAGTATGTACATCAAGTAGCATAAAGTAGATGGGCAGTATAATATCGTAGGCAGTCGTTCGATCCGTCCTCCCGTCGCATCTACAGTTCCGAAAGGGGTGGCGGCCGTGCTTGGTAGTGGAGGGGTAAAGGAGGCCACGGGGCCACTTAGGGGCTTTCCGAGCTTTCAGGGGCTTCCAACGACGCCGAGCTAGAGATAATAACCCCGCCGGAACGCTTCGCCCCACTGGCCGAGCCGCCTGTCCACACATGGACGGTCCACCGTGACACTGAGCGTAACAGGCCCCGGAGGGCCGGCTTCCCCAACTCCAGGGCCGTCAGCGCGAAAAGGTCCGCTGAGGTATTGGCCGGCGCGGGGTTACAGGGTTTCTCCAACTGCCCGACACACGGCCTGACAAACAGTCCCGATGGGAGCCTTCCATGAACCGACACGGGGAGGAGGTGAGCCCACTCGTCCGCAGAAATGATTAGGCTGTTGTCGCGCCCTGGCGGGGGAGAATTATCCAAACTACAAGCTGCCTTTAGACCGAGAGAGCAACAAGACGAGAGAGAGAAGGATGGAGACTTATCAACCCGCCAATTGGTTGCCCTGCCGAGGGGATACCGCTGTACCTGCCTCTACATCATCCTACGGACGCAGAACGACCGGATGGAGGCGTCAGAACCCCGATTTGCCGCGGCCACCAACTGCCGTCACACCCTGCCTGGTGCCGCCCCGTAGTCCGTCGGGTCCCCACTCCCCGAGGAGATGAAGAGCTGCCCCGCGCTTCCATGCTTCCATCAGCATCCCATAATCCCATTCCATAAAGATCCCAGATCCCGTGAGACACCGCACGGAAGACGGAGCTTCCTCTGCTCTTTTCTCTCCCTCTCCGGAAGAAAGAAGGATCTCCCTGCTTTGCTCCTACCTCGTCCCGATCCGTCGACAGCCGACGACCATATCTAAGCTCCGACCTCAGTGCCACTGCTGCCCGGCTGCCCTCGTCCGCCCAAGGCTGTATAAGCCCGATCTTAGACCGATCCACCCCGGCCGAGACGAGAAGCAGCTGTTGGATACGGAAAAAGGGGGGGACCTACTGAACCGTTCAAATCAGACAAGAACTTTCAAGCCTTCTTTAGTCCTGCCTCGCTTTTCATCACCATGGCGGCCGCAAACCCCCACAACTCTCTCAAGAAGATCAACCTCACGCACATCGCCCACGTCTACTACAAGCACAAGGATATCGACGTGGCACGCAAGTTCTTGGAGGACTTTGGATTCTCCGAGGAGAAGCGCGACGGCGCCCGCACGTACTACCGCGGCTACGGCAGCGAGCCCTTCATCGTATGCGTTGAGGAGTCGAGTGAGACCGAATTCGGCGGCGCCGCCTTTGCCGTGGAGTCGGAGGAGGACCTGGTGCATGCGTCCAAGACCCTGCCAAAGGAGGCTAGGGCCACCGACGTCTACGAGCTCACCGCCCCCGGCGGCGGCAAGGCCGTCACCTTCTACGACCCTGTCGACAACTTCCCCTTCCACCTCGTGCACGGCCAGAAGCGTGTCGAGGTGCGCGACCCTAACTTCCCTGCAGTAAGGGTGAACTACGTAAGTACAAGTAAAACTCCTCTCCGGGGAGATCGAGATCATGCATCCTGACACGGAGTAATTATCCAGCCCCAAGAGAAGAACCGGCCCGTGAACAAGTTCCAGCGGTTCGAGAAGCGGCCGGCTCCCGTCCACAAGCTGGGTCACTTCGGACTGTGCGTCACCAACTTCGCCAAGTGCTACGAGTTTTACAGCACCTACTTCAACTTCTTCCCCAGCGAGGTAAGGAGGCGTCCCGGAGCCAGTTTGGTGGGGGGGCGTTGCAAGAACTAATATAAGAGTCCTTCAAAAGCTCGTCCACGATGACAGCGGGACAAACCACACCGTCTTCTTCCGGCTTAACAGGGGCGACGTGAAGGTCGACCACCATATTTTCTTCCTTTACCAGGGTCAGTTTGCTCTGTCCATGCCACCCTCCTTCCTCATTGCTTTAGTATAAAAACGCGCCGTGCTGAGTGGGCCTTTCGCTGTAGGACCCAAGTTCCACGTGCACCACACGTCCTACGAGACGCACGACTTTGACACCCAGGTGCTGGGCCACGACTGGCTTCGCGACAAGGGCTACCAGAACTGCTGGGGCGTTGGCCGGCACGTCATGGGCAGCCAGATTTTCGACTACTGGTAAGACTTTCTCTCCCAAGTCTCCCTGCGGATGACGGTCTGGCACTCACGCTGACTGATGGGTTTCAGGTTCGACCCTGCCGGCTTCATCCTGGAGCACTACGTCGACGGCGATCTGCTCGACATGAGCGAGCCCACGCACGTCTCGGCAGAGAAGGACGCGCACCTGCACGTCTGGGGTAGGTCTACTGTCCATGCTCTGTCTCCCTGCTCGAGGCGGTGATGCTAACAATTACTATCTCTCAGGCCCCGAGGTGCCCCCGACGTTCCTAGTGTAGACTGGCTGTGGAACGGCTGGATCGGCGTTATGGCACCTGCGATTAGGGAGCAATTAGGGAGCCCTGCCTACTATGAGAGGTCAGCTGCAGAAATGCGAGAGGGAGCAAAAGGGGGCAGTGGGAGGAACGTAGCCGGGGCGGCATGATAAGTGCTATCTCGTGCAATAATTATTGAAAACCCAAAGGAAGTTGACGCGTTGCAAAACTGTGAAAGGTAATACGGAGTTATTATTGTTCAAGGAAATGGAGCGGGCCGGAGCTATGCTCAAGAAGGGTAGCTCTTCAAAATGCCGAGCTAATACTTCCTCGTTTCTCCGGAGGCGGGGAGGCGCATTGAAACCCACCGAACTCTCTCTCTATAAAGCCGACCTCGGGATTTCGTCATAAGTGTCCGTAAAGCCGACACCGCCCTCCTCGTCCCTAAAACGGGGGTCCTCTCTCCTACCTTGACATCGATATACATAGAAGCACCCCTCAAACGAGGCTGTTCCGTCCCAGGGATCGGTCACAGGGATCGGGGAAGCAGAATGAAACTCAACAAGGCCAGGCAGACCCGGTCCGGCGCCTCCTCAGCCGAAGTCACCCGTCGTCGCCGTTTGCCTTGGCTGGGGTAGAGGCCGTCTTCTATCTGATTGGCCGGGGGACCCAGCTGGATACGACTTGGGCCAGCCTGGGCCAGACCGCCCGGACGGCGGTTGACGGTCGGGACTCGGGAAATTTGCCGGTGCCCGAGGCCGACGGTGCGACCCACTCTGTGCTGCGCCTCGTTCAAGGGTTGCGTATACGTCCGAGGGTTCCTGCGAGGCAGCCAACGACCCCGGACCACTACTTCCAGCGCCGACAATACCACCACTCCTACCTACCTACGACCGACCACCACGATCCATCCCCCTCCTTTCTTCTCTCCTCTTCCGCGGCTTTGGCCGACCTGGTAACTCGACGGCCTCGTTTTTTCCCCCCTTCCTCACCCGCATTGCCTCCTTCCAAGGCGGCCACTCTTTGGGATGGAGAGTCTCGCTGCTGCCATACACACCTGTAGTCTTAGGTGGCCGCTTGGAGCCGACTGACTCGAGTTAACCCCCCCCCCCCCGCTTCTCCCTCGGAGCGCCGGCACAGCGCCGAGCGGAGCAAATAACCGAAGCCTGCGCCGCCGGTCGCCATGTCTGCCGCGACGACGCCGACGCGGCCCTCGTCGGCCGACGCGCCACAGCAAGCTAGTTCGGACGTTCCCAAGTTCCGGCCGCGGGCGTGCGCGCGGTGCAGCCAGTCGAAGCTGAAATGTACCTGGACCTCCGACCCCGGGGAGGCTCCGTGCGAGAGGTGGGCGATTTGTCACGGCTTAGCCGGAAAACCCCGGCCGGACGGGCTGAGCGGCCAGGACGGCAGCTGACCCCGGAGTCATTTCGCTAGGTGTGCTCGCAGCGGATCGGAGTGCGTGCTGCCGAGTCTCAAGCCTCGCGGAGGAAGGCGTGCCAATCCCACGTATGTCCCTCCGTCAATCCTGCCGGGAGCGCCGGGGAACCGGCCCCCAACCGATCCCCTCTCTCACGTGATACTTCGGCTCGGAGGCAATAGGTCACTGACACCTCTACCACCTGTCACAGTCGCGTCGGGCAGCTCGAGCAGAAGATCGATGGGATTATGTCCCTGTTGACGGCAAGCCAGCACATCCAGCAAAACCTGCGGCCGCTGAAGCCTGCGGGATCCGGCGCGGCAGCCGGTAGTAATATCAATAGAGAGCTCCTCCCGCCCCTTCCAGGCGGCCTTGGTGACCAGGACTACCCATATGGGCAGACGAACTTGCTGCCTCCGACTTCGTCGAGGCAATCCGTCGGTTCCGAGACGGCGGTCCTCCCGCTGCTGCGCGTTCCACCGCTAGAGCACGTCGAGATTCTCCCCGGGCTCAAGATCACGTTCCACGACGCCGAACAGGCGCTAGGCGAATACCGAGCCGTCTTCTCGCCATCCTTTCCTTTTGTACCCCTAGCCCCTGACATCCCGGCCTTTGACTTGTGTCAGAAACAGCCGTTCCTCTTCCGCACTCTAGTCCTAGTGGCCCTGCCGCAGACCCCCCAAATGCAGCGTGACGTGCAACTCTGGTTCCGGGAGTCCATTGCGAGTCGCATGGTGGTCCAGCAGGAGAAGAGCCTGGAGCTCCTCCAGGCCATCCTGGTATTTTCCGCCTGGTGAGCTTTTCCGTCAATCCCTGCTTTGCGCCCAGCATTGGCTGGGGAAAATAGTATTAGCGGGCCTTTAACGAAAAGGATTACGCAGGAGCGACTTCACATTCTATCTAGCATCCAACTCGACCAATCTCCTCCAACTGGCAACGGGGCTCGTCATCGACTTGGGTTTCAACCGGTCGCCAGGCTCATTGCGCTGGGTAGCCGACTCGATAGAGAAAGACGTGGCTGTGGCTGCGAAAGCTCCGCGGCCTGGTCACGCGCACACGCTCGAGGAAATGCGTGCTACGCTGGGATGCTTCTACGTGAATTCGACGTATGCAATTCCCGGTTTAATATGCAAAATTCGAAGTCGTTGGTGCTGGCCGCGATGCTGAACATTATATTTTTTAACCCAGAGTTACGACGCTGTTTCGCCGGATGCACCTCTTTCCTCATACGGTATATCTGGATCAATGCTGCGATGCGCTTCTCGATGCGAACCAGTACCAAGCCGACAAATTCCTCGTCGCGCTTGTCCGCACGCAGCGGCTCGTGGCGCAGATCTACACGACCTTCCCCAACCCGGAAGCCGACAGCTCGGTACCGCGGGTGTTCCACGGCCCTATGCAGATGTCGATAGCGGCCATGCGCAAGGAGGCGGATGCGCTGGTTGCGAATCAGGATCCCGAGGTTGAGAGGAACCGTAAGTCTTTCACATTTAATATTATCTCTTTGCTACCAATAGATACTGACGGGAGACGCGGCGGGACAGTGATCTTTTGGACGCACTATTATGGCGTCCTTATCCGCCTCTACGAGCCTGTCGTCTATCTACAGCCGGCCGACAACATCGCGCGCTTCACGGAGAGCCTCTGGAACTGCTTGCAGTCCCTGATCAGTTTCTTCAGGGCGTACTTGGCCATCCCCGTCGACACGGTGGGGTCGCTCCCGTTCGTGCCTACGGCACACCTCTCCTTTGCTGTGGTGACCTCCTGCCGGCTGCTCTTTCTCACAGATGCCAACTGGGACGTCCGGCTAGCGCGCGAGAGCTTGGACCTCGCGACGATCTGCGCCCGGCTGGAAGACCAGTTCGAGGCGGCCGAGGCCTGGGAGGTCCGGCAGAGCATGGACCACGACCCCCGCCGGATGGAGCGCAAGAGGCGCTTTGCGTCCGACGATCAGCGGTCCGCCATCATCGTGTTTCGCGATAAGATCCGGTGGATCCGGCAGTGGTACGTCTCGAAGCTTCCCGTCGAGGAGCGGCGCCTGCGGGATGCGTCCACCTCGAGCGGCGGTCCTGCCATGGACGTGGACGGCCCGGCCGAGGTGCCGGGCCCCCCGAACGACTTCGACGGCACCTTCTGGGAGGCGCTGTTGAGCCTCAACGGAGGACACCAGGGCTCCCTAGGCCAAAGTTGAAATAAGAAGTAACTTGGTGGGAGACGAAGAGAATGAGAATGAGAATGAAACACACATACACACACACACACACAGAGAGAGAGAGAGAGAGAGAGAGAGAGAGAGAGAGAGAGAGGCTGTCAGGGCTCACGAGTCTAGCTTTGTATTACCTTATTTTGATCTACGATGTATCAACGAGCAATGTACGGACGATATTGGGGTCTGCTACCCAACCTCAACCAACTGGATGAACACGGGGGACGGGCGGTTTATCTTCCCGGTTATTTGCGCTGTAGGTAGGAAGAGTCATCGCAACATGGTACTCGATTAGACAGCACCCGCATCCTCTCGGCCGTCATAGGGACCCCGGCTGGAACGCCTGAAACAGGACCCGTCACGGGACGCGCAGATCGGGTTGGCCTCTCTCAATTCGGAAGGTTGGGGGCGGGATTTTGCCTGGGCAGTCGCACCCGCCCCATTGGGCGTCAACCTCGAGTTCAGCCCCGCAGAGCCGCCGACCCCAATCGCGGCGTGCCAGCGATGCCAGCGCTGCCGGCGTGCTCAGACAGCCCAGAAGGCTGCGCGAACGGGCAGAAAAGCGAGGGTGTGGCTGTGGCTGTGTGCGTCGGCTGCCTGCAGCGGCGCCCCCCCCATCTCGAGTCCTTCCCAAGTCCTGGACTGCTGATTATTATGCCCGAAGGTCCTTCTAACAAATCAGGCTGCCTCCGGACGCCCTGCAAACAGGTATACTTACTCGGTGCCATCCAGATATTCATCGTGCGTGCTCTGCGCGATAATAATAAGAGACGACGAAGACCGAGGAACGAGAGTAAGCGCCTGCCTATCCGAAAGTGGAAGACGGGACAGCCAGCGTTGCAACAACCCCAGCCGCACGAGAGCGCCTCTTGGGGGCCCCCTGCCTGCGCTCAATTCTATACGCCGCACCCGACCGAGTCTCGCCCTCCGAGCGGCTGGCTTCCAGCTGGACTCTTCCCCCACCTGTTTTCTCCGTTCGCCGCGACAACCGCGCGATACACCTTCGCGACTAACCCCCTCCTCTTCCAGCCTTGGCCGTTCGTAACCACTCAGGCTAGCACCAACTACCCGCACCTAGTATTATCCACAGACGAACGAGCTATCCGCAGTCCAGGTGCCAGACCAGGGCACACACACGACACCATGTCGGTCCCGATCGACACCATTTTCCAGGTGGCCGAGCTGGTAAGGCGGGCCATCGAGATGTACCAGAAGGTGCAGGACGGGCCGGAGCAGATGCGCAAGATCGGCCGGCGCATGGAGCGGCTGGACCGGATCCTCACCAGCCTGGAGCGGCACCTGCGCGGCAAGTCTAAGTCGGCGCTGTCCCGGCTGCGCAGGTCACAGACGGCAGACCTACTGGGGATCATAGAAGACACGCGCGAAGACTGTAAAAAGGTCTATGAGCTGTTCGACAAGTGGGCCACCAACACGGGGCCCTTCGGCATCAACTGGCGGTCCACCTCGATCGCCCAGTTCTACTTCTTCCTCGGCACCAGCTCCGACAAGCTCGAGGCCCTAGCCCGCGATATCGAGGAGCACCGCCGCGATATCGACGAGTACATGGGCCTCATGGGCCTGCAGAACGACGAGGCGACCCAAGAGGGCATCCGCCGGCTGCAGAAACAGGTCCAGTCTCTCCACAAAATGATCCGCGCCGGCCAAGAGCAGCAGCAGCAGCAGCTACAGGCTACGAGCTCGACACCCGCAGAGAGCGCGCCAACTACGCCCGTGCCTGGCATTGTCCCTTCCCCATTACTGCCTCCTGAAAGGACGGCTTCCGCCCCCGCCGGCGGCCTTCCCACCCTCGAGGGCGGCTCCTCAACGCCCCACAGAGCAGCTTCTTCTCAAAGAGCAGCGTCTTCTTCTACCGTGCTTACTACCGCCACAACCACCACAACGACGACAACGACGACGACTACCGCGCCCCCAAGACCTGCTTCCACGCCTGCGAAGCCCACGTCTGCCTCTACGCGGCCTCCCGCCGCGTCCGCAAAAAGCACACCAGCTGCCGCCTGCGGTTCTGCTTCCGCGTCCACGGCTGCGGGAGACGATGACGATGCCGCCGCAGCCCCTGCAGCAGCTTCGGCATCGGCGAGCTCTCCTGCAGTTGTTGTCGTCCCCGCCGAATCGAGGCCACCTCTCGCCACCGTAAAAAGGGAGAGTTCGGGCGCGGGGGGCAAGAAGAGGGCGGGCGGCAGCAGCGGTAGCGGCGGCGGAGGCGGTGGCAGCGCCAAGCATCGTCATCATAGCAGCAACTCCCGAACGCCACTGGCGGTGTCGCCAGGCCCATTGCTCCTGCGGAAGGACTACCGGATCATCTTTGTGGACCCGACGAACGTGGGGCGCAGCGTGGTGGCCGCCTGCCTGACGAGCCTGTTGAGGGAGTGGACGGTGCAGACAGGGGGCCACTGGCGGATCGAGGAGGTCTGCTCGGCCGGGTTCTTCGTGCGGCGCGACAGCGACTGCGCCGATGTGGTGGCCAACCTGGACTTCTCCAAGGAGGCGTACAAGATGCGCATGGAGGCCGGTGGGCGTAAGCCCAAGGAGACCGCCGTGGCCGCGCTTATGGACAACACGAGCTACGACTACCCGTTCAAGCACTCGCTGCGCGCCGACCTCGAAACCGGCAAGCAGCTCTCCCGCGGCCTGCCCCGTGATGTCTTCCGCACCTTCGACTACGTCCTCGTCTTCGCGGGCCGCGAGCACGACAATCTGATCGCGCTGAAGAACGCGCTGGTGGAGCTGGACGGCCGCGAGGCTGCCCCCCGCGGCAAGGGCCGCGTCCTGCATCTCGGCCGCTACCTCACCCCAGACGGCATTCCGCGCGAGATCTTCGACCCGCCCAAGAATGACGACGGCTCGGAGAGCCGGGAGCGCTGGAACTCTAAGATCGCGCAGTTGAAGACTGCCATCAAGGGCTTCCTCCGCCAGGAGATGTTGTGGAAGCAGCCCGGCGTCGAGCCGGTGGTCGACACATGACATGTTTCGTTGCGTTCTGAATACGTAAAGTACGTACTATATGGAGTTGGGATATCGGGAAATGGAGCTGTTCATACTACCAATTTATCATACAGGGGTAATGATTTACATGCCGAGGAGGGGGGCTCCTTATGACTAATACTATTAGCAGGTATCTAGATACCAACATATACAGCACCTGCTTTGATCATGTATCGCTTCGAAGCTCCACACCCACCCCTTATTGAGGCATTACTGATACCTGCCTACCTGGTAGCCAAGGGGTGAGGCTATAGCGGTGTACCACGTGACACTAAGCTCTGCACCACCATGGCGCACAGCATGGAACTAACCAGGAACTATAAATTTGCGGCCATTGAAATCTGGCTTCTTGTTTCCAAATCTTCATTCTTCTTTCGAAACCTCAAACCGCATCCACTAGTCGAACTTGATGGTCATCTTACTCCACGGCGAGGAAAAGTTACACATGGTTTACCCTACCCGTATGCGGCTCCCTCCCTCTCGGCCCTCGCTGGGAGATGAAGAGGATCTCACAGCTGCCAATAACGGCCCGTTCGAACTTGTGGAGGATAAAGCAGGATGCCGTTTGCTCTCAAAATAAGACATTTATACCTCTTGAGTTATTATAGCCGAAGATATACGGGGCGCTGAGTGAATAGGTGGACTGTCTCTTGTATCAAATCGACTTGGCTAGAAGAAACGAGTCAACTGACAACGACGGGAACTCCGTCCTAGCCTTCGTATCAAACCGCGGGCACGCCGCGATCTCTACTTTAAACCTGGACATGCCACCAAAGAGCCGCCATACCAGAATTATATTCATAAAGACGAGCGGGCGTTGTTGTGTGGATATAAGTTCGCTGAAAACGATTTGTGCTTAGGCTCTCCGGCGCGAATGTTTCGGCCTGTGCCTTGCTGGCGGCGATGTCCTTTACGACCCCCACCTATAAATCCCAGGCGCTGTTCCCTATCCTTACAAACCTATACCCTCCATAACAGCCCTGGAGCACATAGCGGCACATCAAAGGCCCTTGAGGCCTTCTGGATGGTTAGCATTGCCAGCCTGATTCCAAGGAGAACCCTATGAAGGTGCACAAACGCCAGCCTTCGGCGGGTTACATGGCACATGCTCCGTAAGCAAAACGTGGAAACCAGGTCCCATCCATAAGCGCTATCCTTAGCATAAGGAGGAGGGCTGCTTGAGTGAAAGTATTATATAGTTGTTGTTGCTATGTCTAGGTAGGTACAAGCCAATGCATTGATCCTTCATATCAGAAAGGTTGTGGAAGGTACAATACTCGTATTACTTGGATTCATGATCACTCTGGCACTTTGCGTTGCCTTTTGCGCAGGGCACAGCAACGAAGTGATGGTGCATATATAACAGATCATGGTAGTCGCAATATTCGTATTGCTTGCATTCATGGTTGCTTTAGTGCCTTGCATTTTCTTATATTTGTAGCTCCATACCTGGCTTGGCTTGGCTGTGGCATATCGGCTGGGTTGCAGGAATTTGCGTGTTGCGTATTGGCCGTATTTTCAAATTCTTGCTTAATCTCTCGTTGGGGTACCTTGACTCTGGCCCCGGCCTCCTGGCTGGATGACAGCAATTTGCCGATTTGAACGGCGGCGTCGGGCCCTAGGATCGGGCCCTAGGTTACCCACAATGGCCAGGATGCATTTGGTTGCTGAAAGTCCCATATTCTCCAGTTCGTCGGCTTGTAAGATGAGGGATGGGACATCTGGGGTTCCAGGCTGACTGCCTCTCTTCCAAGTAGTGTTTATATAGCATATACCTCAGGTACCTACTTCTAGGTACCTTAGGTATCTTATCTGGAACCTTATTGGTTACTCGGATAGCCTGTCTTCTCAAGCCCCTGGAACCACTGGCATTGCATCCCCCAGGTCTTGAGAAATCATTTAGTACCTAATTTCACATTACCTTATCTTTGAACGAAATAAGACGGCTCGCCTATAGTTCGTGCACTATTAACTGTTTGAGCCCTCTCGAGGCTGATAGCCTACGTCGCCTGTCCCGGCCTTAATGCGAGGACGGTAGGCTAGTACGAGTGACAATGCGCCAGCCAAAGGCCTATTTTTTATTATCCGTGTGATCGCACACCGCTTTGAAGTTCGCAATGTTATGGGATAATACATTGCGGGCGGGAGTCAGCTACCACTCGAGGTATAAGTAAGCGCTAACCTGAGTTGGACAAGAACACTGCAGCCGCATCAAACGACAAGGCTTTCGGTGGAGAAGACTTTTCCTTTGTCGCTTCTCAACTCTTCATTCTCACTCTATCCCAGACGGCTCTCTAATTCTATTTCCTAACTCTAGAGGGAGCGAGGGATGTCAATACGTGCTGTGGGCGAAGGGGGCCCCCAAACTACCCTCTCGCCCTAGAATTCGAAAGCTCCCGTACAATTGCCTTAGGTATAGAATGTCTTCTTCCTAGCCCGGCTCTGCGGAGGGCCCCGCTTAACCCCCCGCCTAACGGCTCTTAGAGCTTGCCCTCAGATACCAGCTTGCGTGTAGTCGCAATGCTCGTGTCGACAGCTGTCTTGGCCACCTAGATACGAGCAAATATCCATGATCAGTAGTGCACGAGCATAGGCCAGATCGGAGATCCACGAGACGCACCTGGCGGTGGTTCTCCTCAGCCTTCTTGTACTCGGCCGACCCCTCAACCAGACTGTCGTGCTTCCAGGCGAAGACGTAGGTGACGAAGAGGTCGTCGTCCTTGCCGCTGGGGCCCCCGCTGATGATGTTCAGGACGCTGCTACCGTCCTCGAGCTGGTAGTCCACCCTGCTGGGCGCATAGATGGTGCAGACCTCCTTGACTTGCTCGGCGTGCGAGCCGCCCGGCTTGAACTTAACAAGCCGCGTCACCACGTTGCCGTCGTCGGCGACGACCTCAGCCGTCTCGATGGCCGGCACGAACTCCCAGGGCTGCCGGACCTTGCGCTGGAAGCCGGCGAAGACCTGCGCCTTGGTCAGGACCGGCGTGGCCCCGGCTGGGTTCACGGGAGCAGTATAGGCGAGGTGGATGGTAGGCATGGCGAGATGGCTTGGTTTTGTTGTTTGTGTGTCCTAGAGAGAGGTATACAGAGCCAACCGTCTATCAATGACGTACGACTTTGGTTTCCTGGCGATACGAGCACGACAGTAAGATGCAGACAGGACGAGGCCGATGAACTGACTTTAATATTCGCGATTCCGTCGCCGTATTTGCCGTGATAGATCCCGTGGGGAAGTCCGCTTCACTGGAGGCTGTGTCGTACGACAGTGGAGGGCTTTTTTCTTTGATAATAAGCAATGCGCTCTTGCCGTCTGCGGTCGAGACAATGCCACCTCCAAAGCATGCTGTATTACCCCGTACCACAGTGTGTAAGCCGTGCCCCTGGCTCTTCCCCGCTCGGGGACCCCCGGAGATAGCCTGTAGGGTCGCGACGTGGCAATGACGGAGCCTACCTTTGGGCTGTGCACCTCCTTAAGCCGGGTTCGCTGCCAGGGCACCCGGCGCCGTTGGGGTCGTGATTCCTTCCGCGCACGGCGTAGCAATCTTCTCGTGAATGAAGCCGAATCATTTCCAAAAGGCTACCTAGGGAATACCCGCACCACCCGGCAACTCCCCCATTGCTTTTCGCCCAACACCGCCAACCCCGCGTCCTGCACCGACCTCCATATGTGACTATATCCGACCCCCGCAGCTATGGTCAGTCGTACCTTTCCCCTATCACACGGGACAGGGGCTGTAGTGAGAGTGGGCGAGGGACTACTGTCTGCTTAAGTGCGTTGTTGGCGGCATGCAGAAACATACGATGACTTCTTAGCCAACGACTTCCATACTAGCCCTCCGCGATCGATGCCTACTTGTCCTGTACCCCACAGCACCCCTACGACTAAACCAGGCACACCAATGAAGCATCCACTCCATCCCGGTACGAGCTCCCCTCACCTCTTCAGAATCAGGGCCGCGCAGGCTGGTCCTCCGCGGATGGTCTACCTCCTCCCTGCCGCAGCTCTCATCATCCGCTCGAACGTAGGCAGAATTCTCGGCGGCGAGTAGCCCCCTATATCTTCTCCGTACGCCCGCGGCCAAGCGGGCCGACAGCGTCGGACTGGAAGCGAGGCTAAGTCCAGGCATGTGTCGGGCAAATCCAGACTCCGGAGAGGTGCAGTCAATGGCTAACGGTCATGTGGTCAATACATTGCCGGGGGGACTTTGCGGACTCCATCAGCTAGGTACCTATTAGACATGCCGCCGTCTCTTGGTCGCCTCTAAAGCAGTAGCATAGACCTCTCCGTATCAAGCATTGATAGTACCTGGTAAAAGCATGGGTGGCTCTTTTCCCCTGAAGTTGGCCTAGGTAATGTAGGTAGATATTGTTAGCTAGCTTCTTGGGTAATTTCTGGTGTATGGACATCTGGGGTGTCAGCTCCCCTGGTGCTTTGCCTCAAAGCAGCTCATGGAACCATTCTTCTCGGGCTGCAGATCTATAATGGACCCTGCATATTATACCCAACGTAGATTGGATGGTGCCTAGATAAGGAGACCAAAGGCACCAAAGGCACCAATGGTGCCAGTTATCCATTCACCTTTCACTTAGTGAGCATGCAGGTAAGTACTTGGGCAGGAGTTCTAGTAATATACGGAGTATAAAGGGCAGACTTTCCCTTCATTACAGTAATCATCCTTAGCTGTAGGACGTCCCAATTACTCTGCTTGCAAGCATCAGCAACTAGATTCTGCTTGGCCATGCTCTTGGTAATGACAGCAAAATTGTCGCTTGGAATAGTTGACCCTTAGAAACCTCATCTATCATTGGCCATTATAAATCTCATCAAATTTTTTTAATACCTCAAGTCTCTACTTACCTTCCAGCCTTGGTGCTATCACCATCACATGAGGTGCCTCGTGACATTCTCAGCAGGCCGCCTCCGAGGTGACTTAGGTGGCGCTTTCACATGACAGGCTTCCATGTTTGTCTCGAGGATCACACTAGCGCGCTGCATGCCAGGGCGCACGATGACGGAAGCACCAGCTGCTGGACGGCCGCACCAATTGCCAGCCAGCAAACAGGGCAGGACAGAGAACGGATGAAACGCCTCCTACTAGAAGCCAGGTGGGCATGTCAGGTGTCGTTTGTGCCTTGAATTTTGTTGACCTCAGAATTCCTTCAAATTGTTACCTTTGGGAGAGAAAAGAGAAAAAAAAAGACGATCGTGGTCTATTTTTTTTTTGGTACCAGTCAGCCTGGAACAGACGCTGGAGTTTCCACTTCACATCCAACCCGGAAGGCCACGGATCCCCTGCACTTCTGCCCCGCTAGCCAGGTGTCCCTCCAACCGCCAGCCTAGCCCTTCTCGACGACGCACCGACCACCTCTTCCCACTCACCCACGCCCAACCCAGCTTTCTTCCTCTTTCGTCACCACCAGCCACCACCTCGATCCTCCCATCGAAATCTCCAAAACCTCACGAGCTTGCCGGTCTTTTGCTAAAATTCTCACAAAACCTAGCAGGCCGGGAACCCGTTATAATATCCTGTTGCTGACTATTATCGACCACAATGGCGCCGCCGCCTCCTGCAAGTATGCCGCTGCCTGAGCGGATGCTGGCCCTAGTCAAAACGCTGCAGTGTACGTGGACGTTTCTCCCCCCGAGCAGCGTCTCTTCTCCCGCTGTGCTCTGTCGCTGACCTACGCCTATTGCCCGCAGTCGCCTGGTTTGCCGGGTATGTCTAATCCTATGCCTCACTTCCTCTATCGCGGACTTCCGTCATAATCGCCGAAGGGCCCTTCGCGCGCCCTCCACCGATCTACCAGCAAGCTACCTAGTGAGGTTGTCAAGAGCAGGGTTTTCTAACAAGGTCTACAGACACCTCACCCTCATTCTCTGCATTTTCCGCTACTTCTTCTCCTGGATCCGTATGAACTATTACGGCCGCATTGCTCAGTTCTCGTATCGTCTCGCTTTCATCGCCGCCGCAGCCACCTACGGCATTGTGGTGTACAAGACCTTTCGCGCTCGTCTCAAGGCGCACCAGCAGATTACTCCTCTCAATGTGGCCGCCGATGAGAATGTCCAATACCTGCGTAGGTCACCTTGCGAATACCTGTCGCTGTTGCGCGTAGTTACTAACATCGGCTTGACAGTTATGGCCCTCGTGTGGCTCTTTTCGCCGCAGTACCCCCTCGCCATGCTTCCGTATGGCATCTACTCGGTCTTCCACGTTGCGACCTATACCAAGTCGAACCTGATCCCCACGGTTGTCCCTCCCAAACCCATCGCCCCCCCGCCGTCGTCGCCGAGCGCCAAGGTCCAGTACACGGCGCACCCCGTTGCAGATGCTATCGGCAACTTCGTCAAGCAGTACTACGACGCATCGATGTCTGTCGTGTCGGGACTGGAGATCCTCATATGGATCCGCCTTCTGCTCGCTGCCATCTTCTTCCAGCGCCGGTCGTGGATCCTTATTGCACTCTACACCGCCTTCCTCCGTGCCCGGTTTGCCCAGAGCGTTCACGTCCAGAACTCGTTCACTGTGCTCGAGGCTCGTGTCGACAACCTCGTCGGCGCCCAGGGCACTCCTCCCATGGCGAGGCAGGTGTGGGATGGCGTCAAGGGTGGCGCGCGGCAGTTCCATGCCGCCACCGAGATCAGCAAGTACATCAACAGCGGAGCTGCTCCGCCCAAGAAGACCTCGTAAAACGCCGTTTTCATGCCGTCGGCTCGGATACCGGCGTCGAGACAGCAGCGGGCCGCTACTGCCTTCCCTTGCACGCCGTCCTTTCCGATCAGGAATAAGTCGGCGGCAGATAGCCGTACATGGGGAAGGCTCGAGGCTTTAGGTTAGGAGCCAGATGATACAGGAGAAGTTGCGGACGGGTGGAACGAGATACGACGGGGCTTACGACAGATGAGAGATGGCGAAACGATCGGGAACACGGAAATGACGGCGACGAGGAGGCCAGCTGTTTCCACTGTATACTTTACACTGACTTCAGCTGCTTTCTCTCGGGCATATCACCCCCGGAGTCTGGAGGGAGGTCTGGCAGGCCTGGTGGGTTGTCTTTTTGTATTGAGCATGAGAGTCCCTTTGCCCATCCTGGTTTTTTTCCTTTAACACCGTCAATACTGCCATTATTGTGCATTCATTCCTACTTGTACGATATTTTCATGATGCTCGCTGAGGTTCAATGCTTCTATGATTGACTCCCAAGAAATATATGTAGGCAACATCAGCAAAGACATACCTATGTCCGACCAGCGTCTTGCGCTTAGATAGCAGGTCTCGGAAATGCTTGGCATCTGGGCTCCACTAGCCGCACCCCTCAGCCGAGCTACACCCACCTATGACGTCGCCTCCTGACCAGGCGCCGTACCAGCCCCAGTTAAACCTCCGTCATCGTTGACTGGCGCCCGAAGACGGCAGCCTCCAGCCAGCAGCCAGCAGCCTTCAGCCTCAAGCTTGCCATTGTCGCGTGCCTTCCGCTGTTATGTACGAGTCATCGTTGCCTATCTAGTACTTACACACCACTCTAGCCTCGGTCCCCCTGTCCGGATTTCTTCCTCGCATCCAGTGACCAGGTAACTACATCAATGCAACCCGTTCCCGACGAGTCCGCAAAAGCTCTAGCAGCATAGCGCGGTAGCAGAAGGCTACTTCGGGAGTTACTGTCATGACCTCTCTCCTCCGCCAGATAGTCGCAGGACCTCGTTCGCAGCATGCGGAGACTGGGCTAGATCTGTGCTATGTCACCTCTAATATCATCGCAACGTACGCCACCGAACTCCCCTCTTCGTCTGGTTCATTTCCCCCCTGCTAACTAAGGAGTTTTGCCTCACTAGGTCCGGCCCTTCGCAGACGTACCCTCAACGTGCCTACCGTAACCCGCTCGACCGCCTTGTGACCTTCCTCGACTCCAAGCATGGCGAGAACTGGGCTATATGGGAGTTCCGTGCTGAGGGCACGGGGTATCCCGACGACGCCGTGTACGGCCGCATTCGCCATTATCCCTGGCCCGACCATCACCCCCCGCCGTTCGCGCTGGTTCCCATGATAATGGCAGGCATGCGAAATTGGATAAGCGGCGAGCCGCTCGAGGGTGGAGAGAAGACGAAGCCTCCCGTACCGGACATGGACAAGGCCAAGAATAGCAAGGGTTGCGATGAGGTCGGGGAGAATGGCAGGGTCGTCGTCGTCCACTGCAAGGCAGGCAAGGGGAGGTCGGGCACTATGGCGTGCAGTTACCTGATCTCCGAGTGCGGGTGGACTCCAGAGCAGGCCCTCACCCGGTTCACGGAGCGACGCATGCGCCCCAACTTTGGGGCCGGAGTCACGATCCCATCGCAACTGCGCTGGATCAGCTACGTAGACCGGTGGTCTAAGCACGGGAAGAAGTACGTCGACCGGGAGATCGAAATTGTTGAGCTCCACGTGTGGGGGCTGAGACACGGCGTCAAGGTCTCAGTAGAGGGCTTCGTGAACGAGGGGAAGAAAATCAAGGTCTTCCACACCTTCAAGGCATGCGAGAGATACATCATAGAGGGCGACGCTCCTGGGGGTGGCGGGGTGAAGGATCTTGTCAGCGACATGGCCCAGGATCTCCTGGAAAGCAAGCGAGACCATGGCGAAATCGTGGAGGACACGGACTACGCCGATATTGTCGGCAAAAATGGCGATACGGCAAAGCCAGACGGGAATCATCTCCCGGACCGGGCGGCAACTACGAGCCTCGCAGGAGGGGACAAACGCGCCAAGAACAGGAGCTCCTTGACGGCAGGCCTGGTCCGGAGGCTATCCAAGTCGAAATCTAACCCGAGCCTCAGCAACGTGAATGGAAAAAGCCAGACTATCGACGCCGCCAATGCCTCTTCGTCATCTTCTCTTGCTTTGCCGTTGCCATCCAAAGACAATGGCCTCAAGGCCCAGTCCCAAGCATCACTCCCTCCCTCTGCGACCGCGTTTGCAGCCCAGGACGAGCCGGGCGGCCAGGCGGTCATATTCAAGCCGGAACCGGCCATCCGCATCCCCAACAGCGACGTCAATATTTCTATTGAACGACGCAACCGAGCACCGGCGCGGATGGGCTTGACCATGGTAACGTCGGTGGCGCATGTGTGGTTCAATACCTACTTCGAGGGCCGCGGCCCGGAACAGGACGGCCAGCCGGACGACAGCGGCGTGTTCGAGATCGAGTGGGACAAGATGGACGGCATCAAGGGTAGCAGTCAGAAGGGCACACGAGCGGCCGAGCGGGTCGCCGTTGTGTGGCGCGCTGTGGACGAAGGAGCGCTCACCGACGAGGAGAGGGCGGAAGGCAAACTACCGGTGCCGCCTGTTGAGATCCGGGAGCCCGGCGAGAGCGAGGCCGTGCCGCAGATGAGGCCCGCGGACTGGAAGGGGGGTAACAAGGAGGATCCAGAAGCGGGAAAACGCCTGGGGCTACGGACACAGGAGCCTGACAGCGCCGGGGTGAGCAAGGCGAGCAGCATTGACAGTCAGGAAGAGGAAGTGGTTGCCGCCGCCAATGCCGCTGGAGAGCGCGCCACTAAGGGGAGCGGCAGGGGACACGACGGATCAGCGGACGACGACTCGATAAAGGGGGTTAGGACAAGCGGGCCTGGGGGTGAGGAGCTGAAAACCGGCAGCGATACGACTGCGGACAAGACGGCGCTGAAGGGATTCGTCGTCGAGTGAGGGAGTGAGGGAGTTTCAAAGGGGCAGCCTAGTCAGGTAGGTAAGAGTGCATGCATGCATATGTACCCAGGTAGCGTTGTATAAGCTGCTGAAGCAACCTTAGAAGGTTTATGATACAGGTATGTAGATAACTGTGCGGTGGGAGATGCCGAACTTGGGCGCCCTTGTTCGCAAAACGAGACTATTTCGCTGAGGATTTTGCGCACATAAATGCCCGCCGTCATATGCTTCAACCCCCTGGTTCATGTTCCTTCCCGCTCTGCCGATGCCCCACCACACTTCGCTTAGAATTGACAGGAAAGGAGCCGCGAGAGCTTTTGCCCCTCCAACTTCTAACAACATCAACACGTCGTCCTCCATGAGATCCCGAAGCTCCACAGACTACGGCGTCGAATAATAGATTTATTTCCCTCAAGCTTATTTTAGAAGCCAAAGTGGCAGCTGATCGATCGAAGCTAAAGCCAGTTACCGGTGCTTTGCATAAAGTGAGAAGGCAATCGAGCAGCCAGATACATAAGCACCGGAGCCCCGGCGTCTGCCTCTCGAAAAAGCATCCATGGCCGGTAGCACTATCGCCACGCTCCATCGCTTGCCTTCGAGCAAGCTGTCCGAGCTCCTCCTAGCAGCTGTGGCGGCGTCATCCTCGGACAAAATCGCCGTCATCGACGTACGAGACGATGGTGCGTACGCCCACCTGCTAGGAACTCGCGCACTGTAGCTTCGTTTCTTCTTGCTAATTCACGGCCTGCAGATTACATCGGTGGCCACATCAAGGGGTCCCTGAATTTCCCCTCGCAGGGCCTGGATGCCACGATGCCCACGTTAATCCGCAAGCTGGCGGACAAGGAGACGGTCGTCTTCCACTGCGCCTTATCGCAGCAGCGGGGCCCCAGCGCTGCGTTGCGATACCTACGAGAACGGGAGAAGAGTGCACATACGAGCGTGAGTACCTACAGACAGTTCTTAGGTAGAATTCCACCTAATACAGACGAGAATGAAGCTGAACCCATGGCGGAAGCAGCAGCGGCAGCAGAAAGTCTACGTCCTGGACCGCGGCTTCGTCGGCTGGCAGGAACTCTATGGCGAGGACGAAAGGCTGACGGAGGGGTATCGAAAGGAGCTGTGGCAGGATGGATACTGGGGCTGACCCCTGGGGGCGATCGAGGCAATACAACACGAACACGCAGTACAGGGGCCAGGCTCGAGCACGCCATGAATCGCTTGCCAGCTAAGTCCGCAGTCATTCGATAGTGGTGAACGGCCCGGTGTAGAGATACACTACTATGACACAACCTGGAGCCCTATAGCTTCTTCAACCGTCCGATAAAGCTACCTTATCAGTACTTGTACCTGGATGTACTCGCCCAGGTACCTCGGCACAAATACACTGATAAGTACTTCCTAGGCAGTATCCATATTCTTGCTAATTATCTGGGTGGTTTACCTATTCACAAGCTAGTCATATTCCCTAGTCATGCTTACCTTCAGAACAAAGGCGCGGTGGTTTTACCATGTGGAGGCCAGCAGACATTGGGGTTGTCCGGTATTATGCTGGGAAATTCTGTTCCGTAAAGGATCCGGAAAGAAACACTAGCTGCAACTAGCAAGGCTCTAGGCGCCTCCTGGATCTAGAAAGTGTGACCACTAGATGGAGCTAAGCACCTGGCCTATCGATGTCATACACAAGGCATTGAATGCCCGGATGATGATCTAGGCGGGTGCAAATTGGAGATTCTGTTGCCTAACCGCTTCGTGCTCATACTCCATTCCTCAGCATCTCTTCTTGTGCTTCATTTGTGCCGTCTCTTGCATCTTCTCCACCGCCCACCACAACTCCAGAATCGCTTCGTCCTGTAACGAAGAAACCGCAACTCTCTCGTCTCGATCCAAAAACCTCAACCGAGAATGCCTCGCCCAGCCGTGAGCCTGACGCCCGTGCTTCCGACGTCGCCCATCCGCGCGGGGCCGTACCTACACTCCAAACCCGTTCCGGTCTCCGTCTATATCGGCTTCTCCGTCTATGTCGTCGGGGCCCTGCTCGCCACCGTCTACGGATACAAGCGCTCGCGAACGAGCAGCAACGCCTGCGTCCGGGTCGCGCTGTGCCTGACCTCCCTCCTCGCGGGGCTCATCTGGCCGGCCTATTTCCTCGGCTGGGTGGTCGTGAAGGCGGGCAGCTTCCTTTACGCACAAGTCGGGGACGTGCCTACGACGACCAAGTGGAAGCAGATTGCGAACAAGGAGAACATCAAGGCCGCGCCGGCTGTCTGGTCCTACACCGGTACGCAGCGGCGGTCGAAGAAGAGAGGGAAGGCTACTAGGGCAATTAGAAACTGAGCTGGAGCGGTATGGATGCGCTACGAACGGCCTAACAGGTGCCTAAGCTGGTGGGCACTGACGTCCGTACGGGAGGGGGAGGGCACTAGCTTGTATCTGATCTGCGTCAACATGTAATTCTCGTACCGTAGAAGGATTACACGTCTACCTACCCGCCTGTACTTAGCCCCCGAACGGCTCTTGATTATGACAAGTCAGTGTCAATGCATGAGCATGCTTATGACCTCGGGCGCTGCGAGTGATCCTGATATCGATACAAGGTCAGCGCCGAAATTCCGTCCACACGGAAAGTTTTCGTCTTCGCCGTTGTGGCATTTCGTTCTCGACAACTCTCTCTCATCGAGTACCACCCATAGCCTTTCCAGGTTCTCGTGTCCCACCTCTCCTCTTCTCCGCTCCAAAGTATACACCCCGGAGTCGCAACCATGGGTCCCTCAACTTCGTTTTGGAATATTTCGCCGACCGATAAGTTCTGGGTTCTGTTCTGCGCTGTGGCCTACGTCATAGCCGCCGTGCTCGCCACCCGTATCCTGACCGTGATGGCTCGCGACACGCAGAAGTGGCGGGACCCCGAGACGAGCTCCTTCCTCAAGTTCTTGTGGCTGGCAGGCTGCATCCTTGCCGCCATCTTCTGGCCCGTGAGCTTCGCAGTGTACTACGTGCACGGGCGCGACGCATGCGCTGGGCGTTGCCGGTTCTGCCCTTGCCTTATGTGCAGCATGTGCGGGAGAGAGGGAGGGGACAACAACCTCAGCTACGTCTACGACCTACCCGCAACGCCGGACCATTATGCTGCAGCGCTTCCCAGCGGCGCTATTTACAACATCAACGGCAACGCTGGCGCTGACGCCGACGCCAATACCCATGGAAATGCCAATATTACCAACACCTGCACCAATGCCAGTACCAATGTCAATGCCAACACCAGGGCCAACACCAGCGTCAATGAGAACGCCAACACCAACGCTAACCTCACGGCCCGTAGAGGCGATTACGTGCCACAGCCGTTGATGGTTCAGCTAGCGAAGGTCGGGTATCCGCGGCGACAACAGAGGATTCCGAAAAAGATCCAGCTGGAGCCGGTGCGCGAAGACGATGAAAACTGAGGTGAGTGTACCAGCTGCGATACCATCTCGGCGGCATCGAGCTGCCCCTCTCACCGACTCGACTTCGATGGACACAAAGCTGATAAACACTCTCGCTTTTTCCGAAGCCCCCTGCCATCAGAACCGGATCCTTTGACGTGCGTTTCGAATTACGAACAGATGGCGGACGGTATCAGAAGGGAGCATGAGGAGTCGTGCTGTTTTAGCGGTGGTGCTTATCAGGGGCTCGGGAAAGGCTGAGTTTTAACTCCCGAGATGAATAACTGGCAACTCGCGCTTTTGCGCCGAGTTACCTGTATGTACCAGGCATTTAATGGACAAGATGGTTTCCTCTATTTCATTGCTCATTGTCTTCATTTCTGTCTGGCATCGCGTGGCACATCGGATGATGGCCGATATACACCTAGTTAAAGTGCGGGAAGGTCCGGTGCAGTCTGATGTTTGATTGGAAGAACCCACAGCGCCGTTGTCGTCAGGCGGGCGCTGGAAACGTCAACAGGAAACGTCAACAGCGCACGGGTACAGCGTGACAGCGAACGTGGCCAGGGCTCCCGGCGCTGTCTGGGGCCACCTGGCACGACCAATGCCGGCGGCGCTACAGCCCGTTACACGTCATTGGCCAAAACCTCCAGGGGCAGCACCAGCTCGCCAGCGCGCTGCAGCTGAAGCGAACTCTAACCCTCACCGCCGCCCCGCTATCGACTTCCCTAGGCGGCATTGTTTACCGACCAGACTCCACAACCAGGGGAACTCACGGATCTGCACCGCCCTACTGAGTACAAATTACGGACGGCACGGTGCAGACCGCCTGCGTTTATGCATTGTTGCCATTGAGCCGGCAGTTCCCTCGGCCACCTCCTCATTTTAACCCGGTCGAGATCGCAGCCCGGTCGGGACGAACATCGCCAACCATTGCGGCTGCCTGAACGATATGCGACCATGGCGAACGTAATCACGCGTACAAGGGCCGCTCGCGTGCCCGCTAACAGCGGCAGGCCAATGGCGACCTCGACCCTGACCTCGACGTCGACTTCGATCACCTCAACCTCGACTTCCACCGGCAGCAACGCGGCCAGCACTCACGGCGGCGGCGGCAGCTCCGCGCAGATCCCGATCGCGACCTCGAACCTCTCGCTATTTCTTACGAACCTCCGACTCCTCGACCTCGACCTCCTGCCAGACTGGCCCGATATCAGCGCCCTGACCTTTTCCATCAGAGATGCTGCCGCCCAGGGGCAGAAGAAGCGTATTCAGAGCGTGGAGTGGGCCCTCTTCCATCTCTTTGCCCTTTGGGATCCGGAAGAAGCGCGCAATGTACGGCGGAGTCATGCGCCCCCTACTCTCCCTTATTTCCCCCTCCTCTTCCTCGCCTGCTAACATGCTCCTGCCTTCACACAGAAGCTGCAGCCCTTCTTCCCGCCTCTCGACCAGGTACAGTCCGTAAACCTCCGCGCCGCCCTCGTGCGATGCCTCGAACAAGCCAAGAAAAATGGAGTCTTAGGCCGCGACGCCATCGTCCGAAAGACCATGCTCGACGAATGCAAAGGCGAGCGGGTGGAGGAAGTGCTTGCCGTCTTCTCCTCGGCCGTGCTCAAGAAGCTGGTCGCCGTGGGCCAGCTGAACAGCAACGCTCACCCGGCAATTGCCCAGGCACTGGCGCTCGAGAGCCGTGGGTATTCCGGCGACCGGACACAGCTGCACGGCCTCATACTGGCGCACAAGGTGTCTCTGAGCGGACTGCTGCGGGAGAAGACGGCCGTTAGGGCGCAGTACCAGGATTTCGCGGAATTGCTCGACCTCAAGTGTCGGAGCATAACGAGGAGACGCGAACAGGCCAAGCTTATGGACGGCAAAGATTCCTCGGCTCCGGGCATGTCGGCGGCCGTGTCGGAGAACGTGAAGCTGGATACGTGGAGAACCGTGCGAAATAACTGGTCTGGCAACGAGCGGTGGATGGATAGCCTTCTCTACGGGGACGCAAACGCCCGGCGAGACGGAATCCTCTCCGAATCCTACGACAGAGTCTGGAGAAGGGTACAGTCAGGGCGACTAGGCGAGCTTGAGGATCGCAGCGGCGGCCTGTTGGAGCAGTTGGACAGCCGCGTCCGGGTCCAGCGCGAAAGACTACAGAAATGGGAGGGCTTCCGTCAGAAAATGTTTGGCACCGCCGCAAGCGACCGCGCTGGGACAGGGGCCGAGAGGCAGGATGGGACGGGGAAAGGCATCGACCTGGGCTTCCGGGCTCACGAAAGCCTCTCCCTAGGGAGGACGAGCCCGAGGAAACTACCAGATTCGCAACCTCGGGTTCTGGGGACCGACTACGCTGAACTTGTGGAGGGGCTAGAGGCTGAACTTCGGCAGATCAGCACGGCGTCAGCAGAGCCGTTCCAATCATTCCTGGAAGAGCAGAGGAGAATACAAGCTCAGAAAGCCGAGGAGGCACGAATGAGTGCAGAGGTGCTCGCTGAAGAGCCCATCTCCGAGCTTAGCGAGCTGGAAGACGAGATGGCTCCGTCGCCACCGCTACTGCCACTGACTCCTACTGCGCCCCAGCACCGACCATCGAAATCACTACCAAGGCTCGATCACGGGACCTACGCCGGTCGTCGGAGCAGAGTCTCCCAGCCGGCTACTCCTCATGCTAGCGAGGGGCGGCCAAAGCTCACTGCACCTTCTCCGGCCCCGGCTCCGGTCCCAGTCGCGTCCTCAGTCATACGGCGGCCGTCCAACGCTGAGTCCATCATAACATCAACGCCGCGGAGGCCGCTGGCAGTCTCGCCACCTCGGCTACACATTCCGTCGCCGCCGTTGTCGCCGATACGGCCAGAGACTCGCACACCCTCCCCTGTGCGTTTAACGCCCCGGCCAACTCGCCAATCAGTGCCTCAAGTAGCCACTCTTACTCAGTCTCCGGAGCGGATTTCCCCGACACAGCAGCTGGCGGACCAGATCCTCGCCTCGATGGATGCAAGCTCGCCATCTCCTATCAAGAAGCCGCGCCACACCCTCTCTCTTGCCGAGCGCACCCGTCTCTCCATGGCACGGATGTCCCACGCGGCCAGGTTGCTGGAAGACGACGACGACGAACCGGATTTCGCTGCGCCGTCATCCCCGAAAAAGAATAGTCACAGCAGGAAGAACAGCGTCCAGACAAACGGGCACGATCTCACGGAAGACGGGCAGGACGACGAGGATGGCGGGTACGAAGACCTCGTTACGCGGACGCGGCGGAGCATGGCCGGCTTCGAGGCGGCGCGGCAGAAGGCGCAGCTGGAGCGGCGGCGGTCGCAGCGCAAGAGCCGGCAGATGCCTTCGATCGCCATGACGCGCAGCGGCAGCAGGGATGAGGGCAACAACAGCTTCTTCCCCACGGTAGAGGAGGGGGACAGCACCTTGCTGTTGGCGGAGGAGCTCATGGCCGGCGACGATGACGCCGAGGCTATCTTTATGAGCCGACCCAAGCTCAAGACGAGCCCGGTGCCGAGCCCTATCAGGATGTGGAACTAACGGATGGCGCTGAGCGTCTGGTGGATACTCGCAGCAGTCGGCAGGCAGCTGCGGGTAGTCCCAGATTTGTACAGAATTAGGTAGGGAACATACAGGTATTTGAACATGGAGTTGGAAGAGGGAAGTCAAAGACTTTATTTTTTTTGGCCGTTCTTTACGCTGAAGCGAGCATCGTCCCGCTGCAGGAATGCAGACGGCTCTCAATAAGAGTGTAATTTGGAACAGGCCAGTATAGGGACTGTCACGCATATAAAATAAATATTTTTATGATTTCCTCCCCTTGCCAGCGCCACCACCCGTCGCTCTATCGTTGTCATCGTACATGTACCGCACATAGCTACCCCTAGACATAAGTCGGCAGCCAATACGTCCAGGCATACATCATGCGAGATGATGTCCTGTCTGAATTTGTCCGTAATGGGTGCTATGGTCTATCCCTGATCCTCTCGGGGGCGAATAGCAAGAGAGCTGAGTAAAGTAAAGCTACCAGCCTTGCTTCGCCAGCTGATGCACCCGATGGACCGTCGCCTGGAAGGCTTCCTTGAAGCGCGCACGCCACCGCTGACTCTTGAGCCGTTTGCGCCGAAGGCCGGGCCGCTCGTGGAAGCGCTGCTTCTGGAAATCCCGCGAGACGTTGTTGCGGCGGCATAGGGTGCCGAGCATCTGGAAGGCGCGCGCCTGGTCGACGGTGCCGCTGACGTGGACGGTACGGCCCGTGGACGGCCGCAGCTCCACCTGCGGCAGGTCGCGCTTCATGGCCCGCCGGTCGAAGAAGTCGTCTGTCGACCACATCGCCCACTCGGCCGGGTTCTCAGAAGGGTAGATATCCTTGAGCGCGGCGGTGGCGTCGCTGCGGGGGGCCGCGGAAGACGCCGCCGGCGACAATGGGGTGCGGTTGGGAGGCCATGCCGCCGCGGCTGATTCGGAGGACGCGGAGCGGCGGCTCTCGCCCGGCGCCGTCGGGCTAGACGGGTTTGCTCGCGAGAGGGAGGAGGACGAGGAAGAGTAGGGCGGCGACGGTCGGCTCGAGAAGGGGGGAGGAGGCGCAGCAGCCAGTAGGGTGCGACTTGTCGACAGCTGTCTCTGGATCAGGGCTGCTGGACTTCTTGATATCGTGTAGGCTTGTCGTCCGGCTGAGAAGTAGCTCAGTAGAGCTGATGGGCCGCCGCTGCGCACCGCTGGGCGCGCGACCTGCCAGAGCTCCATGATCCCAGCCTGTTCTGTCTCTCGACGTCCATTAGAGTCCGACTTGAACGGAGACGCAATTTATAGAGGGGTAAGCCTTTAAATATACATACCTCTGAGTATCTGCAGAGCGCAAGACGGGTTGTGAGTTTATGGAACTGGAGCGAGCTGTCGACAACTGGGGGCAGGCGTTTTTTTCCACAGGCAGTCAATTGATCGGTTTTCGTTCCACCCCGATAAGCCTCGTCAGACTATCCGTGACTTTGTTACTGGGCGTATGGGTAGGCCCACTCTAATTCTTGGCATCGGCACCACGGCCTGCCCCGCTAACAGCATACAAAGGGAAAAATAAATTCTGCCCCGGTACAGCACAGCGCATCAATTTCAATTTGGACTGGCCTCGCCGCGGCGCTTCATGATCGCACTGTTACCTGTAACCCGCCATCCACCAGCCGACCGCCAGTGCTTTTCCCGAGCAGTCATCTTCCGCATCGTACAGCACACTCCGAGCTTCGGCATCAGACACCTCCCGACAGCTTCGAGCATTTGCGGATTGTCTTCACCGCGTCTGGTAGCAAAAGCGCCACCCCGTCGATCCAGCCATGGCATACAATCCATATGGAGGTAAACGCCGGCCTCAGCGTTCGTGTTCGGCTTGCGATCCTCGCTGCCACCGTCCCCTCCTTCCGACCATCCTCACTGCGTCGCCACCAGTCGCGTGCTAACGTCGTGAGATGCAGGTTCTCCATATGGGCCGCCTCCGAGCTTCAACGCCTTCCCTGGGGCGCCGTCCGCTCCAGGAATGATTCCCCCTCCGGGTCTAGGTACGCCTATGCACGCGTCCGATCCTGCTCGTGCTCCCCTCCGTGGCCGACCGCTTTCTGACCGTTTCCCAGGCCCGCCTCCAGGCATGTCTTCCGCCCCGGGACTGGGCGCACCGCCTGGTATCCAGCAGCCCAGTAGTGCGACGCAAGCTAATCGACCAAGCGGGCTGTCCTCTTTCCAGCCGCCGCCGAACCTGCCTAACATCAATTTCAACGCCCCCGTGATCCGCCTCGGCGCTACGACGCTTCCCGCCAAGCCCGGTGCGCCCTCTGCTCCGACCGGGCGGAAAGACTCGGACGGGCCCCATTCGGCAGGCGGCCACGGCCGGTCAGGCGGCGGGCACGATCGGGGCCTCGAGCAGGCGCGCGCCAACATCCGCGAGAGCATGATCTCCATGGCCCCGCCGTCTAACGAAGAGAAACTGCGCACGATCTTCATCCACAAGATACCCGAGAGCGTTGGTGGCGAGGACGGGATCCAGAAGCTCCTCGCCGTCGTGGCGAATGGCAAGCTGCGGCGATGGGAATCGGGCAAATCCCAGCTGTCCGACCACAAGGGTGAGCTCTTCGGTTTCGCGCAATTTGACGATACAGAGTCGTTAGCTGCTGCCATTGAGTTGCTCAAGGAAGTCGAGGTGCCGGTGAAGAAACAGGAGCCCACCGACGGACCGGTCAAAGAGGACGATGGCGGCAACGACAAAGAAGACTACGACGGCATCGAAAAGGTCCGGTTGCAGGTCGCGGTGGATCCTGTCACCGAGAAGTATCTCGAATCGTACCGAGAGAGCTGGACCGACGAGGCAGCCGCCGAAGCCAAGACGAAGCTGGACGCCACCAAGGAGGCGCTGAAGGCCTTCGTCCGCAAGCTGTTCTATCCACCACCGGTTAAGACGCGGGACGGGGACGGCGATGTGGCCATGGGCGCCGATGCGACGCCCGCTGCTGGAGAGAATGTGGAGGTGGTTAATATCCCCCTGGCACAGGACGACGAGCTGGCGGACATCCCAGCCGAGATGCGCGAGGTGGTTGCGGCCGAGATAGCAGCCTTCCGTGAGCGCAGCAATCGTAGAGATATGGAGCGGCTGAAGCGCGAAGAGGAGCTAGAAGAGTTAGAGCGTCAGCGCAGTGGCGCGGCGCGTGCCTCGCGTCGAGACTCGCCGGCGGCATCTAACAACGGCGCCAACAACGTCCCTCTCGGCCCCCGCGGCGGCATCCCTAGTGTGCCTTCTGGCCCTCGAGGGTCGGCGACAGCGTCGGGCCGGGGCGTGGCATTCGTCAACGGCGGCACGAACGGCGATGCCTACCGAGAGGATGGAGACACGGACGTCAGCGACGACGAACTGCACCGGCGCCAACTGGCAAAGCAGGCGGCCGAAGACGAGAAGCTGTACTCCGAGGCCGAGCGGAAATGGGTCAACCGGGAGCGGCAGCGGGCGGCGGCGCTCGACCGCGAAAAGGAGCGTGACAAGGCCGAGGCGGACAACGCCTCGCGGCGGAGGGACGAGCAGCAGGAGCGGGACAAGAACTGGGATGACGAGCGGGAGTCGAGCCGCAAGGCACACCTGTACTACCGCGACCATGCCGCCTGGATACGGAAGCGGGGCCAGGACCGAGCAGAGGAGGAGCACAGGGACGAGGCCGACCGTCGGGCCGAGGCGGAGGAGCGGCGTCGACAGGAGGCCGACATGGAGGCGGCCGGCAGCATGGCCGACTCCTTCCTGGAGCGGCAGGCCGAAGAGATGGAGCAGGCTCAGCCCGCCGGCGCCGTCGCCAGCGCGGCGACCGAGGCAGCTGCGGCGCCGCAGCGATTCACGATCTCCTTCGGCGCGGCGGCGCAGAAGGCGCAGGCCCGGGCGACGACGAGGCGCACGATCGCTGAGGTGGAGGGTCTCCTGGACGACGAGGAGCAGGAGTCGACGGTCAAGCGGCAGCTCATCCCGATCAAGTTCGAGCCGACGACGGCGGCCAACTCGATGACGGACGAGGAGATCCAAAACGCGCTGCGGTCGCTGGCGCAGGAGATCCCGACGGAGAAGAGCGGCCTCTGGGCGTGGGACGTCAAGTGGGACCACCTGGACGAGTCGGTTATCGACGAGAAGCTGCGGCCGTTTGTGGAGAAGAAGGTGGTGGAGTACCTGGGCGTGCAGGAGCAGTTCCTGGTCGAGGTGGTAGAGACGCATCTGCGCAAGCACGGCAAGCCCGACGAGCTGGTCGAGGAGCTGGCGGAAGCGCTGGACGAGGCGGCCGAAGACCTGGTCAAGAAGCTGTGGAGGATGGTCATCTTCTTCACCGAGTGCGAGAAGCGCGGACTGCCTGCGTAGATAACTCGTCTAGCAAGAGGGCGGGCTCAAGTGCGAAGGAGGAAGAGAGGGCAAGGAAAAGGGGGAGTAAGGAAAATGCTATGGGGCCTATTGAAGACTGTTTTTGTCCGTCGCCAAACGGCGGTATGCGGCTGTTTTGTCTATTACTAAGTCGTATGCGTGTAAAATACATGTACAGCTATGGTTTATTCTGTATTTCCGTTGTTTCTTTCGTGCCGTTCCTCTCGCCGCGAAAGCTGCAGGTTGTTGGGGGGATAAGGATGGAGGCTCAAGTGATGATCCTCCGACCATTTGTTTCGAGATGAGTATATCCCTGGGGATTGCTCCTTCTTCCGTTTGAGACACAGGTAGCGACAGGTAGCGAAGAACAGATGCGAGAGTAACAACTCGGTAGTCTCGTTGTCTTGGGGGCGCTTCCAGTTTCTGTTGAGGTGGTCGCTGTCAAGGCACCGCCGGATGGGGCAGTTCGTAGGCTGCGTTGGCCGAGTGCGGGGAAGCGCCTGCGGGGAGCCGAGCCGAGGCAGGGGTGGCAGGGCGCAATACGGATCCATAGCAGGGTCCAGTCTCTGGAACCTCCTCGGCTCTGCGACAGCAAGATCCCCGGCACTTGGTGGGCGTAGGTTAGTTAGATAGGTCAAGCTGGGTGGCACAACCACTGATTCTTCTACTCCGTGCTACCTACTAATCAATTAATGAGGTGCCAGCCGGAGAAGCTGGACTGGTGTTGATGTCGGATGAAAAGCATGAAGTCCAGTTCTCTGCCATCTTCCACTTCCTGTTGATGGCGTAACGAAAAATCCGTTTCCGTTCACTCTCTTCCCTCGCTCGAGGAGTGCGCCATTCCACATCGTGAAAGTGAAAGGGCTTCCTTCAAATCTCTACTCCATCCTCTACACCGCGAATCACTACGTATTTATTGTCACCTTCCATCTTATATACCCGGGAGCAACTTGAGATTTTTACCCCAATCACTACGAGGACTGAAGGTATGCAGAGGCAGTACCGCTCCATTCATCCCAACCAGCTATCTCTAACGCTAAGTCGCAGTCCCCTCAGGATGGCCCACGCCCAGCTGGCGACCAGCCCGCCCGAGGTGCCCGAGGTGCTGCTGAGCTTCCCGGCGCCTCACGTGCTCCTGGTGACGCTCAACCGGCCGGCGCAGCTCAACGCCATCCGCGCGGGCCAGCACGCCGCCCTGGACGCCCTCTTCCGCTGGTTCGACGCCGAGCCCGCCCTGCGCTGCGCCGTCATCACCGGCGCGGGGCGCGCCTTCTGCGCCGGCGCCGACCTCAAGGAGTGGCACGCGCGCAGCGGCGGCCGCACCGGAAGCAGCACTACTGAGACGGACAAGACGAAGAAGATCGAGACGACGACGTCGCCGACCACCGGCGCCGGCGGGTTCGGCGGACTGAGCAACCGCGCCGGCAAGAAGCCGGTCGTGGCGGCCGTCAACGGGCTCTGCCTGGGCGGCGGCATGGAGATGGCCATCAACTGCGACATGGTTGTCGCCGCCGCGGGCGCGCGCTTCGGCCTGCCCGAGGTGTCGCGCGGCGTCATCGCGCTGGCCGGCGCGCTGCCG
>JAKLNC010000100.1:0-97673 GCA_022813145.1 Barbatosphaeria neglecta | reverse complement strand
CTGAAGAACAAGCCGCGCGACGGCTACACCACGCACGAGCTGCGCGTGCACGACTCGCTCCTGGACGCCGCCGGCGCGCTGACGGCCGCCGTGGCGCAGCTGCTCCGCGCCGCCACCCGCACGCAGCAGGAGATCGTGCAGGCCGGCCGCGGGTCGGCGTCGCGCACCGCCTTCTACAAGAAGAACAACCGGTGGACCGAGGGCCTGGTGTCGGCCGCGCGCGCCGTGGCCGCCTCCACCGACCGGCTGATCGAGACGGCCGACGGCGTGCTGTCCGGCCGCAACAGCCCCGAGCAGCTGATCGTGGCCTCCAACGACGTGGCCGCCTCCACCGCCCAGCTGGTGGCCGCCAGCCGCGTCAAGGCCGGCTTCGCCAGCGCCAGCCAGGACCAGCTGGAGCAGGCCAGCAAGGCCGTCGGCCAGGCCTGCCGCGCCCTGGTGCGCCAGGTGCAGGCCGTCATCCGGGACCGCGCCGGCCCCGACGAGAGGGTCGACTACTCCCGACTGGGCGCCCACGAGTTCAAGGTCCGCGAGATGGAGCAGCAGGTCCGTACCCCTTCTGTCTTCTGTCCTCCCCGTCTTTGTCCCTCCCCGTCTTCTGTCATCCCCGTCTTTGTCCCTCCCCGTTTCCGATCCTCCCCGTCTTCTGTCCCTCCCCGTCTCCAATCCCTCCCCTCTGTCTTCTGTCCACCCTGTCCCACTCGCGTACTGACTGCCGCACAGGTCGAGATCCTGCAGCTGGAGAACGCGCTGACGGCGGCGCGCCAGCGCCTGGGCGAGATGCGCAAGATCTCCTACCGCGAGGAGTAGCACCGTTTGCAGTAGCGCCGCCAGGCCCGTCCGTCTGAGGCCCCAGGCCGTCGGGTCTCAGGTCGTCAAGTCTTAGGCCGTCAGTCTTAGGCCGTCTTCCCCATGCCCGGACGTCCGTAATCAATTCGTCTGCCGCTGTGTCGCCTGCCTCTGTCGTCTGTCGTCTGCCTCTGTCGTCTGCCTGTGTCGTCTGCCTCTGTCGTCTGCCTGTGTCGTCTGCCTCTGTCGTCTGCCTGTGTCGTCTGCCTGTGTCGTCTGCCTCTGTCGCCTGCCCGCGTCTGCCGCAGTGTTGTCCGCCCGCGTCGTCTGCCGCTGTCTGTCCTCTGCTGCCCTCTACTGCTCTCTGCTGTCCTCTGCCGTCCTCTGCCGTCCTCTGCCGCCCTCTGCCGCCCTCTGCTGCCCTGCTGTCTTTTTTTGTGTCCGTCCGCCGCTGACGTGTCGTCTGCTGCTCTAATATCTTATTTCGCCTCCATCCTCTATCATCTTAGTCTTGCGTCCGTTTGTCGCTGATGTCTTTGTCCTGTCCGTCACCGCCCGACCCGGCGACGATGCGGACGACGCGCTAATTACGCGGGCTACCAACAATCACGGGAGCTAGCGAACAACTGCACGGAGCTAAACAGCAACTACCGGAGCTAGCAGACAATCACAGGAGCTAGCAGACAGTTACGCGATCTAAAATACATGGAGCTACCGCTTCTTCCTCGTCCGAGATGGACAGTGGGGAGCCCAGCTCGCTGGCACCTCATCTCGCGCCGTATTCCCGTATTCCCACCTCCACGCCGCCCGCGTCAATCGACCGCCCGTCGGCTGCGACACCCGACCGCGCGTGAGGCTCAAGCGGAATCTGTCCTGACCGGCCGCGCCGGGCTGCCCCTGTCTCGTCCCCCGAGCTAAATCCAACCTCAGCTCTTCTCGCGGCGAAGGATCCGGTCCGCCTCCTGACCCGCAGCAGCAGACCCGAGGGATGCGGACGCCGAACTAGCCGTCCACCGCCGGCGCCGGTCTGCTCGTAATCTGCTCGTAATCTGCTCGTAATCTGCTCGTAATGCTGCTCATACTGCTCATACTGCTCATACTGCTCATGCCGCTCGTAATACTGCTCGTATTGCCGCCGATACTGACGCTGACGCTGACGCCGACGAGGCCGCGTGGCCACATCGCTGCAAGCAGCAATTCTGCAAGCAGCAACATGCGGTGCCGCGATCGAAGCTAGAGGACGCAGGAAGCGTGGCAGAGCGGTAGTGCCGCCGAGTTACTCCGGCTTCGTGTGAGCTGCAGCGCACCCGGCGCGAGATACGAGGGGCTGACGAAGGGCAGACGAAGGGCAGACGAAGGGCGGACGAGGGGCAGACGAGGGGCAGACGAGGGGCGGACGAGAGGTGCAGAAGGTATTGCGATTCGCACTCCGCCGTGCAGACCGTACGTGGCCAGCAGGCTGGGGCACCTACCTGGGCGGCCTGTGCTGTGACGCAGCGCACGTACCCACGCCAGGTGCAGCCGACCCGACCGCACGACTCAGCAAGTCGGGAAGTCGACCCGGCCACCGGCGAGAGACGGAGGCAGCACCACGATCGCGACCGATCGTGCCAGCCGTCCGTCCGCCGTACGTCCTCGCTCGCCCTGCCTCTCCCGCCGAGTATGGTCCTCTCCCGCCGTGTGGTCGAGTACGTCCGCACTGCCGAGAGCCCTTCCGCATGCCCTTCGCGCTCGTCTTTTGTGCTCGCCCCCCGTGCTCGCCCCCCGTGCCCGCCCCCCCTGCTCGCCCCCCTGCGCTCGGTCTTTCTGCTCGCCCTTTCTGCTCGCCCTTTGTCCCCGGTTGTCATCGGCCGCCAGCCCAGCCCCTCCTCCTGCTTCCGGCTCCTTCGCGTCGACGAAGGGAGCCAATTCGTCCTCGCACTCCACCTCCGGAGCATCGACGCCGTCGGATAGCGCACCATAGGCCGTCGGATAGCGCACCATCGGCCGTCTCCGGTCCTGCGACGAGCCAATCAGCAAGAAAAGCCAAGGAGCGGGGATCCGAAGAGGCCACGTCCACGCTCACTTCCCCGTAGCCACGTCCGGATGCATCGCTAGCGTCCTCGTCCACCCCTGCTTATCAGGTCGGCCGGATGGCGAGGGCGTCCACCTCGCTCGCCACGTAGGCCAGATTGCTGCGGCGCTCGGCCTCACTTCTCCCACCGGCCTCAATGCTAGCGTCGTCCACCCCCTTTCCCACGCCGCGCGGATTGCTAGCGTCCATCCACCTTGCTTGCTGCGTAGGCCAGATTGCGACCGGCGTTCACCCCGTCGGCCGCACTGCTAGGGAGTCCGACTCGCTAGGGCGTCCGACTTGCTAGGGCGTCCGACTCGCTAGGGCGTCCGACTCGCTTGCCACGTAGACGAGTTTGCTACGGCGCTCGGCCTCGTCTGCAGAATCGCCAGCAGCGTTCATCTGGCTCCTCGGATTGCTGGCGGCGTTCACCTCGCTCGCCACGTAGGCCGGATTGCTGCGGCGTTTGCCTCGTCGGCCGGACTGCTAGCGTCGTCCACCTTTGCTTGCTTCGTAGGCCAGATTGCGACCGGCGTTCAGCTCGTCCGCCGCACTGCTAGCGGTGTCCACCTGGCTTCCCGCGTCCGCAGCATCGCTAGCGGCGTCCACTTTGTTTGCAACGCAGGCCAATTTGCGAGCGGCGCGCGTCCCGTCTGCCGCACTGCTAGCGTCGTCCACCTTGCTTCCCGCCCGCGTCCGCAGCATCGCTAGCTTCATCCACCTCGTCAGCGAGACCCGTGTGCGTTCCGTCGAGAGGGTGACTTCTGGTCAGCGAAACGTGCTCGTCGCGAAGTCGCCAGAGACACGGTCTTGACTGTGGCGCCACCCGACCGTGCCAATCGCTAGGCGATCAGCGACGACGAGTGTCGCGGCCCTCAGCAGAACTCCCTCACTTGTCTTCCCATTGCGTACCTGTCGCCAGAGCCAGACCCGCGACAGGCCGTCTTCGCAATCTCAGATCTTCTTCACTCTGCCCTCAGCGGGTCCAGGCTTACCAGGAATTCCGCCTTCTTGGATTTTTCTCATTGTGCCGTCGATAGGTCGAGGCTTACGATAAGCTATTGTTCCCTTCCTCCACCGCAAATTCTCTCAGATTCTGCTCACTTTTCCTCCGCGCCTTCGGTCCTATCGTGGGTGTGCCGCTAGCGCCTACCGCCGCCCCCCCGCCCCCCCCCCTTCGCTCCCAGCTCCGTCGCCCTACAAATAGACATGCTCCCTCCTCCCAACTTTCCACTTTCGCAACATTCATTCTCCCACACAACTTTCCGTCTGCAACTTTTCGCGCAAGAACCTTCCCGCGTCCGAGCGCAATCTTGACCGAGACCGACATTTCTTCAGCAGTAAGCATCATGGCTGCTTTTATGAACATCATCGCTCGTGCGAATCAAGTCTATCATACTGCGTTCACCGCGCAGCAGCTGGACGACATCTGGGCCAGCTCCCTCCGACCGCAGATGACCGCGGCCAACGACACGATCGTCATGTCCTCCACCATCTTCACTGCGCTCGACGGCGGTGCTGTGCGGTATCTGAGGGCGCTGTATGCCGAGTAAGTCGATCCGTTCCGGAACTGATGAGCTGCGACTGACTTGATCAGGGCGGTCGGATCGGCCGAGATCCTGGTGGTTCACGACGGCAGCCAGATGGACCGATTCCTGCTGGGCCGCCGCCGTATCCTGGCGGTCCACCGGACGTGGAGGTCCCAGCTCGATCCCGCGTCTTCCTATCCCCACTGGCACCTCGTTAGTCATTTTGTGCCGTATTTCCCCCGTATTCATACTCCATCAGTCGATCAGTCATCGTCGGCTGCAACGCCTGACGCGCGTGACGCGCGTGAGGGACCACTAGGCCCCCCCCCCGAGCTTGTTCAAGCTTACCTTCCGAGCGCCAGTGTCCTTATCTCAGTTCCCGCCCTACCTTTTCGGCCCGTATTGGTTAAGTACGCGCCTTACACCCGAGAGCCCCTTGCCTCCTGTGCCCTTGCCGTGTGTGCCCTTTGCTTGCTCTTTCGTGTGCTTTTTCGTATGCCCATCGTGTCCCCCCCGTGTGCCATTCCGTGTGCTCTTTAGCGTGACCTTTGTCCTCACCCTGTGCTCGCCCTTTTTTTTTCTACTGGTCATTCACCACTAAGCCCGACTCCCCCATTGTGCAGCTCGTATAGTGCTGTTCCTAGTAGACGCCCGCTAGCTAGGTCGGCGCAGCAGGGCTCGTTCGCGTCGACGAAGGAAACTTGGTGTTGGTCAACTCGTCTCGCTCCACCTTCGGCGTAGCTATTACCGTAGGGTCGTGCGGCGTCTCCAGCCCTGTGATGAATCTGTGTCAGGTATGAAGCTAAAGAGAGAGGATCTTGAGTCCACGTACCACGCTCGCTTCCCGGATGGCTAATGTGCCGGCCCTTGTCAGCTGGATAGCTGGTGTCGTCCACGATTTGCGCTACCTCGCTAACGCCCGAGCCCGAATCAGAAAGATTTGTGTGCGTTCCGGCGTACTGGTGGTTCAGATAGCGATTCCTTTCAACGGGCCTAGGCGTAATGATAGAGGTTCTCAGAGGCGCATCCACGGGGATTTCGCTACCGGCATCCATGGGGGGATTGTCCTCTGCCTCTGCAGTTCTGGCGGGAATGAGGAGCCTACTCCCAGCAATGGAATCGAGCTTCCTGAGAACGCGTTCCGCATGTGGGATTTTGTACCCAAGCTCGTTAATGCACGTTACCAGCATGGCGTACTCCGTAATTGGGAGGTTACGAGGCTGGGGAGGGATCGGCTCGTTGACTTGAACCAATTTCACCCCACCGTCGATGCCTTCCAAGAAAGCCCAGCCGTAAGCCATAAAATAAGACTCGGGCTTAGGGACATTGAGAAAGAAGGTAGCGATTTTCAGGAAATCTGCCAAGGGTGCTTCCTTCTTGCCTACTTCGTCTCGAACGAACGAGTAGACTCTGGCTAGCATCGCCCATTTGCCCTTGAACGGTTCGGTACTCCAGAGTGTTGTCAGGAAGCCAGAGCGATCTTTCTGCTGGAACTTGGCAAAAATCTTCGCGTAGTAGGCTACAAGGGTTTTAGTGGAGACCAACGAAAGAATTAAGAGATTTCCATCATACCTCGGAAGGCCATGAAGCCATTCAAGGCCCGTTTTGGGGAGCGGTGCGGTGGCTCCGGGGTGCTGGTCTGGGGCACGGTGGTGACAGCGACCACTTGGTTGCCGAACCTGATCTGGTTCAGAGTGTGCTGAGGCAGGAGACGAACAATAGCCTCGGCAGAGAGCCCGGCAAGCATGCGCGCAGCATTGCATTCCATATTATCCGACATTCTGGTTTGCTATAGCTCGATTATGATGAAGAGTAGTGAAAATATGCGGTAGTGAGGTGGAAAGCCAGAATATTCTTATGGTTGTGGTTTGGAATTGTAGGCCTTTTTACAAAGGACGGAAGTTTATTGAAGTCAAGGCGTGTGAACCGTTCGTTGGAATGTGGGGGCTGAACAAAAGCAAGCCTCCCTTTAATTTAGTGCATTTAACCTATGATGCGCACTAAAGCGACTAAGCGAACTTGATAATGGGACTAGGCACTAAACCCAATCAAGGCAGTTACTTTGTCTCATATGTAGCCGCTACTAAAATTAATATACTTGCACTAATGCATCTGCTGCACAAATTACCGCGCTTCATGTAAGTTGTCCATTCACCACAAAAATCATAGCAACGCACACGGCACGCAGCTACGGCACGCAACGTAACGCACATAACGCACGTAAGGCACGTTTTTCCGTTTATTACCGTTTTTACGTTTAGAAGAGCTTATATAGTCGTTGCTTACATAGTTAAATGAAACGTTAATAATTCTTAGAATATCTAAAAGCATGTGCGTTGCTATGATTTCGCTTACAAAATGTTACAACCTGCTTTACTGACATGGTAAGGAGTAATGGCTTAGAACAAAAAAGGGGCAAGTTAGAAGCAATCACAAGTTGTGGTTTAATAAGGCATAGTAGCTAGGAAACCATGCTTGGAATTAACTACTAGAGAACTATTGATCCTTAGAAGGAGAATGATCATAGTCTTATATCTTTCATGATCTCGGGTTGAGGAGGGTATCTCGTCCTTCTTCATAAAATGCTTAGTGAGTGCTCATCGTGCGTCTTTGACATGCTTGTTGAGTGCAAGACGAGCGCCTTACATAATGTTCCCGTAGCGGTCACATAATAGCGGGGCAATCCTGCTATCTTCCTAGTGCTTTTCTGGTACCTCACTTTCCTTGGCTCCTTAGCTATATAAAAGCCTTCCAAAGAAGCTTAATAAGCTCCAGGCAGCAATAAGCTACAAGAGGACTTCTCCTCCAGCTTTTGCTAGCATTAGCAACTTAGACTCTTGCATATAACTACATGCTCGATGCATGAAATATTGTCAAATCAAGCTAATTGCCGCAGTCTCTTCGCCTCTCTTATCGAATGCTATTGCCGACCATGACGCCGGCTTCTTATAGAAAGCTACCTAGGTAGATTAGTAGTTTTGCAGCGGTTAATCCTAAGTACGGTTCCTTAGCTACCAAGCCTTATTAACTACAACTTGTGATAGTTTGTGACTTGCCCATTTCCATTCTAAGCAAGCCTTTACTCCTTACCATGTTAGTATAGCAAGTTGTAACAACATCTTATGCATTATTAAGAGTAGCTTAAGCTATTTGAAAAACCCGTTTTCCTTTTACTTGAATAAGAGTATGACTTCCTTCTTCCTCTAGATCATTTGCTAGCCGTTTCTCCCTCTTATCATTATTCTCTAATAATGACCAGCTCTTCAAAGGCTTAGAAGCATCCACTAGCCATTATCTTGTAACTATCCATCTTGCCATAATATATTATTACCAAACCACTTTCTTGAGCCTTGGTATGGTTAAAAGAAAGTGAGCCGTCACGTAACACTTGTTACAAGAACGGGTGCGACTAGGTATCAATTGAGAGCCTTGCCTTTCCTAAGGAAGCACCAGCTGGCGCCTAGCTAGCTACTGCCTAGCTAGCAAGAGGCAGCAGCTAAGCTGCAAGCATATGTAAAACTGGCTCTAGCGCCTGGCCGGCTCTTCTTAACGGAGAAAGAAGAAAAAAAAGAACGATTCGGATGATGCCATTTCGCTCACTTCTAATTGCCAAAATAACACTCACTTTATATATTGTGTTAGCATCAGCCTTCTATTACCTTCCAAAGAAGATTATTCGTCTCCAAGCAGCCGCATTAGCTCCGGGCAGCTGCTATACAACTTATCAGACCAGGAACAAATCACAATAAGGGAGGCCTTAGGAGGGTCTAGAATAAATATTAGACCAACGCCGGCATTACACCTGGCCCTTAGAGAAAACCTAGGACATGAACGAGTAGCCGTGAGAGCTCCGAAGGAATGAGGCAAAAGGACTAAGTGGCCATGAAAGCTCCCGGACTGTATTAGATCATGAGTAAATTATCAAGAAAAGGACGGCCAGAACGACCTGGCTGGCCAAGGCCTGAAAAAAGAGTGAGCGCTTGAGAACGGCGGTTAGACATTAAGACCAGCCAACCTATGAGGAGAAATACGTCCTAAACAGGACATGCCAAGGGCGTGGCGTAGAGAAAAACACCCCCGATGCTATATAAGACGAGGACTGGCTCTTCCGACGGACGAAGGAAAGGAAGCAAGGAACCTCTGACCTTGAAAAAGTATTAGCTGAATTGATGCTTCATCGCTCCAAGCCCTCTCATTGAGCCCTTGTCACAGCAGCCATAAGCTACAAGAGACTTCCCCTCCTCTAGCTTTTGGTAGCATTAGCAACTTAGACTTTAACACGTCACTAACTTCATGCTCTGCACATGAAATATCGTCAAATCAGGCCAATTGCCGCACGCTATTTGCCCCTCATATGGAATGCAATTGCTGACTGTGAAACCGGCCTCTTACATTGTTGATAACAATAAATGCACGCTTATAAGCGGGACTAAAATCTATGTGTTATGGGACTTTAAGCGAGGCAAAGGATAGTTAGCTTGGCCGTACATAGCTAAGGCGGTATAACTGCTTACGTTGGAAGAAGTTATAGGGCTTAGGATATGCCGCTAAGATTATACTAACGTAAAGGTAACTCGGAGTTAGCTTATCTTTTTTTCTCCTCTTCTAAGGTTTAGTTTTTGTTTAACATAGCTTTATTGGTACGCCTAACCGCATCTTGAATCTCATTACACCGTGATATATCCAAGTTATGATAGTTCCTTCCAATAGTAGTGCTTTAGAGCTGAGAAGACTCTTAGATTAAAAGGTTGGAGAATGTTAGCGTCAGCCTTCCATTACCTTCCAAAGCCTTCCAAGGAATCTTATTAAGCTCCTGGCAGCAACATTAGCTCCAAGCAGCAATAAGCTACAAGAAGACTTCTCCAGCTTTTGCCAGCATTAGCAACTTAGACCTTTATATATAACTTTATACTCTGCGCATGAAATATCGTCAAATCAAGCTAATTGCCGCTTTCTCTTCGCTTTTCTTATCGAATGCTATTGCTAACCGTGATACTGATCTCTTACAGAGAACATGAGAACAGTAAATAGGAAGTTAAATAAGATAAATGTTGTGTTAATTGCAAGTGAATATGAAGTTAAGAGTTACATGACTGCTATGGCCATCTAGGATAATAAGTTTGAGTTCCGTAGCCCGCTTGCACTTAGTATGAGGGATGAAGATTTTTTCCAGCTATTCTTGTGCTGTATCATCTATATAGTTCATCTATTATTAGTAGCTGTGAATTGCTATCACTCGAGAATTTATATATCTTCTGGAAACATTGTTGCTGAACTGACTTGCCTTTGAAAATCACTAAAGGGAGAAGAGCACCCCTCTCTGCAAGCACTCAATGAAACTTATCCATATGTGTGATTGTCAGCATCAGCTTTTCATTACCTTCCAAGGAAGCTTATTCAGCTTCAAGCAGATGAATTAGCTCGAGGCAGCAACATTAGCTCCAGGTAGCCATAAGCTACAAGAAGACTTCTCTAGCTTTTGCCAGCATTAACAACATAAAACTTAAACATATCACTTCATGTTTTGCGCATGAAGTATCGTCAAATAAAGCTAATTGTCACGAGCAGCAAGCGCGAGATGCATAACGAATTGTCAATTTGACGTTTACTATTAGCTAGGGAGAAAAAGAGAGGCAGAGAAGAAAACTCTGCGGTTTATGCTAGCTTTAATATAGCCCATTGGCTGGGCTGCCGTCTGAACTTAGCTTGTTGCTTAGCCGATCGGACACTTAGCAGCAACTAGCGACCGCTAGCAGCTGGCAACAGCTGGCGACAGCTAGCAGCTGGCAACAGCTGGCGACAGCTAGCAGCTGGCAACAGCTGGCGACAGCTAGCAGCTGGCAACAGCTGGCGACAGCTAGCAACCGTAGACGCTGAAATTATCCTAATAGCTAGCTTTAATCCTTGTAATTTTTTTCCTTAATGTAAGCAGCTAAGCCTTAGTCCTAGCTTTTAGTTTTGATGCCTAGGCTGTTTTAATGCCTAGGTTTTATCATCCTTGTCTCGGTTAGAGTTTCATAACAGCTAGCTTAAGGTTTTTATATAGCTTTTGTCACAGCTTTGTAAATAAAGTTGTTACAAAAAAAATCAGCTTTAACACGCGCACAAGCCTTTAAACGTTTTAAAGATTACTCCCGTCTCCTTAAACTGTGTAAGCAGCGGCCACACAAGCGTTTCTAGACGTAAAAACGGTAAAAAACGGAAAAACGTGCCGTGCGTGCGTTGCGTGCGTCATGTGCGTTGCGTTACGTGCCGAGGTACGTACTGTGCGTGGGACGGATAACTTACCCAAGGCGTGGTAATTTGTGCAGCGGACGCGTCAGCGCAAGTACATAGTTTTTAGTAGCGGCTGCATATGAAATAAAATAACTGCCTAGATTAGGTTTAGTGCCTAGTCGTATTATTAAATTCGCTTAGTCGCTTTAGTGCGTGTTTTACCATAACAAAGAAACTTGAAACTGCAGCCACACGCACCTAGTGTAGCTTGTACATCAATTGGCATAACATACGATATCAATTTCATGGGGGTGTAATAATTCCGCATCCGCTTCATTGCTATCTGCGTCTGGACGTACTCTGTCGGCGCCTCTATTCTCCTATCCGGCAGACCATGCTTTTTTCGAGAGCTTAATACACTCGATGTTCCCCAGTTGACGCCATACCTACTCCGGTCTCTTGAGGCTGCCAATAGTGGGATAGAAATGATCCTCTATCGCCTGGAATCCCACGGGGTCATGATCTCTCTGACGCATATTGATTTGGGCGGATAAAGCGCTCAGACGAGTGAGTGTAAGAGTCGCAGGGACACGGTCGATGTCGTTATTCCACTCCTGCTGTAAAGTCAGTATACACACTCTATAAGGATACGAAAGATTGACATACATCCAGTACATTCGTATCGACAATCTGCTCAGCGGGATCCATGGGGTTTTCGAAAGCCTAGGGAGGGTTAGTGTCAACACATCCACAGGAAGATAATACAGATACGTACCATCATGGGTGCCACATCGGGAAGGTCGTAGACGAGATATGGCTCCCCCGTGAGCTTAGCAAGCTGATCGCCGGTGTGCTGTTTCCGTATTAGTCTGTATATCTATACATACGGAAGACAGATCAGAATATACCACGTCTTCCGCCGAGGGAATATCCAGAAACGCGTCCTGCTATTCGTTAGCTTCTGTATCTATAAGTGTCACATTGCGCCGGAAACTTTCACTCACCTCGCCAGTAAGGTTTCCTCGAGCCTCCCAAGCGGCTTCGAACTCTCCCAGGCAGTCAAGGAGGTAGCTGGGCATGATGAAGCGGTAATCGCCATGATCGGAGACTTTGTCGAAGAACTCCCTCTCCTCGAGCTCGTACATGAACTTTGAGTAGCCGTTTCCCGGTAAGCGCGTAGCGGGGTGGAATACGCCAGCCTCCTTGAAGTCCTGGCTGGGATCATCGCGGACGTAGAGCTTTCCCTGCTTAACCACGACTTGATCAAACAGCCGGAGGCCGAACTCCTCTCCCGGGTAGGTATCGGGGTATACAACACCATCAGGATATTTCCTAGCATGCTCAAGCATCTCGATCTCCGTTTTGTAGTGCGCCGTCTTTCCGGACATCTCTGATATGAGCTCACGTAAGGTAGCACAGTCGATAAGCGTGCCAGTGAGAAGTCCTAGCTTGCGCTCGAGGATTGTCGCCTTCTCGTGGAGCTTCTCCGCGAGCCTGATAGTGGCATCGAAGCACTGAGTCTTCTCTATGTCGAGCTCTCTTAGGAAGACTATTGACTTGTAGATGCTGCTGGAGGCTGAGCTCGAGATGAACGCCTTCTTCTTGTCTGGGATGCCTTCGATGAGCTTCTCTAGGCGTCCAATGTATAGAACGCGATTTGTCTCGTATTCCACCATGTTGTCGAGGATGACTCTTGCGTGAGACGTGACGCTAGACGCAGGCCCGCTAAGATGGACGCCGAGGTCGAGGAGGTTCTTGGCAGCCTGGATTTTGGGCAAGCCCAAAATCGCAGCTTCGAAGGTAAGATCTTCCTGAGGAAGCTCCTCCATATTCGCGGGGGGCGATAGAGTAGAAGTCTGCCCGTCCATGACTCCGTCGGATTCGTCGCACATTTTTGCTGTGCTCTTCTGTGACGATGGGGGAAGAGGGAATGGAAGAATGAGTGTGGTGAATTCTTATTTTGAATGCAAGATTTGGTTGGGGCTGAGTGCTATAAAAAGCTGGTGCCTGATAAAGTTGGTGGCTGGGCTTGAAAAAAAAAATCACTTTCTTCTCACTTTCTCATCACCCCCAAGGCAGCAACGTTCCTAAGGCAACAACAATACCAACCCCGTCCATTTCACGCAAACGCTCCATTTTTTAAAGCATCCTTCGCAATCTTTCCTAAACCTCTTCCTCTTCGATACTCCCCAAGCTTCCTTCCACTAAGCTCTCCCACCCGCACCAACAACTTGACTCCCATATCGACACTCCACGCACTACAGCTTCTGCGCGCAGATACTCAGAATTCGCACGACGAACCTTCTACCTAGCGACCATGTCTGCCGTCACTGATATCCATCATTTCGCCGCTCCCAACAGCAATATGGATCTCGAGATCCCTACTCACCTCGTCAACTTCCGTGGTCTCAACCTGATCGCCTGCAACTATTGGTACGTATTCCTTCTCGTATATTCTACCAAAGTAATATCATCTAACAAAGCTAGCACAATCATCGGTGGCGATGCGTCGGTCTTTTACGACCTTGCGACGAGCACGTATCGCTTCGTCCCCATCGCTGATCCCGCAGACGCCAAGCTCGCTTGCCTTATTTGGCTTGCTAACTTCAAGATCAAAGGTGAATATCTACGCTATCGTCTCCTACTTGCTTAAACTTATCGTTAACCTCTCCTGATAGATGAGGTACATATCCCGCGCCCGCCTAATGCGTGGATCCTCTATCGCGCCAGCAAGTCTCGGGAGCTCCGCGCGAACTCTACGCAGCAGTTGACTGCGGGCCAAATCTGTAAGTCATCCAGAAAAATAGGTGAAGCCACATGCTAACCAAAATAGCGTCGCTTGCTTCTCACATGTGGCGGAATGAGCCCGATGACGTCCGCGCCCAGTACAATGATTGGGCCGCTAGGGAGGTTCGCCTCCACAAGATCGCGTACCCCAACTATCGCTACACCACTAGGCGCAACTAAGTTGTCAAGGTATGCTATAACATACCTCATCCGCGTTCTTGGGCTCTAAGTCATTAGCTTGTCTTCTCGCGCTTGGCATCTTGAATCGCTACAACGGCTAGCTAATCGATGCACATGACAGGATTCGGAGCCTTTTTTCGAATGTTTTCGCCGCAAGGACACACAAGTTGCCTAGGCTTCCTGGCAGCGGCAGCCTGTCCTGACCGTCAAGATGTCCATCGCCGGCCGGTACTAGGCCTGCATAAACCATCTGGAATGTACGTCGGCTTTTCCTTTTCTCTCTTTTCCTTCACCTTCTCAGAGTTTCTCTGACCTTCTCCCACCTTTATCCCACGCTCCTAATCTCCTGCGCGTTGGAAAATCATGTATACTCTTTTCCAGAAAGTCGGTACTCTTGCTGACCCTCTCTACCGAGACACAGGCAAGAAAAAGGAACCGATCACGAGAACGAACGAAGAGCGAGCGGAGAACAGGCAGAGAAATACCTGATATACCCGACGATACCCGACGAAAATGAGAGGGCACGGAAAAGGAGGGGTCGCACAGGAAGACAAAAAACTGGAAAACTTTTGGGAGGCCATTGGCATGCTCTGTTCATCATGGTACGGTATACGGGCTAGGAGGTTAGATAGCCCGTAGTCAATGGAATAGGTCCTAACTAAACGCGTGCCCACGGTTAAAGGTGTGTAAATGCTAATCGTAAATTAAGGCGCTCAGATGCTAATTGTAAGCAAGGCGCGCAAAGCTGCGATCGTCATGTCCTCCACCATCTTCACTGCGCTCGACGGCGGTGCTGTGCGGTATCTGAGGGCGCTGTATGCCGAGTAAGTCGATCCGTTCCGGAACTGATGAGCTGCGACTGACTTGATCAGGGCGGTCGGATCGGCCGAGATCCTGGTGGTTCACGACGGCAGCCAGATGGACCGATTCCTGCTGGGCCGCCGCCGTATCCTGGCGGTCCAGGGGGCGCTTAGCTACGCGCATAGCGTGTTCATTCGCGGAGGCTACTTCGATATTCATTACTGGACGCCGAACGGCTCCCCTACTATGGCTCCGCCCCGTGCTCTCCGTGCTGTCATCGCTCAGGAACGTACTAAGCAAGCTGGCGCCCGTCGTGCCCGTGTGGCCCGACTACGGTCGCAGCCCCGGCGGCCTCCGAACGGGTTCATCCTCTACCGTACCGAGCGGTGCAAGGATCTGCATAATAAAAACCCGGCGCTGAAGTCCAACGATGTCTGTAAGTCTGCCAACACGCCATGCTCCGAGCGGCTCTCCCTCTCGCTAACCAGACCCAGCAGTGATCCTCGGCAAGGCCTGGAAGGCCGAGGAGGAGTCGGTCCGGACTTACTACAAGAAGGTGGCCAGAGAGGTTGATAACATCTTCAGGGCTCAGAATCCGGGCTACAAGTATCGGCCTCGTCGTCCCGAGGAGATCCCTCGCCGCCGCAAGGCCGGCAACGTGCCTGCTCCTGCCGGCTCCCCCGCCTCCGCGGCCCCGCTCGGCGCCACCTCCTTCCTCCAGCCGGTCTCTGGCGGTTCCGCTACGAACTCCGTCAGCCAGGCTGCCATGGTCCAGGACGTGGCCCAGCAGGACACGCCGTACCAGGGCGCCACCGACCAGGCTCTCGTCCAGGGCGCCACCCAGCAGGGCACGCCGCGCCATGGCGCCGCCAATCCGACCATCGTCCAGGGTACGGCCCAGCAGGGCACGCTGTACCAGGGCGCCACCGACCAGGCTCTCGTTCAGGGCGCGGCCCAGCAGGGCACGCCGCGCCATGGCGCCGCCAACTCGGCTATCGTCCAGGGTACGGCCCAGCAGGGCACGCCGTACCGAAGCACGTTCAATCAGGCTGTCGTCCAGGACGCGGCCCATCAGGGCACCGCGTACCAGGGCTCGACGTATCAGGGCGTGGCTCATCAGGGCACCGCGTACCAGGGCGCGGCTCATCGGGACACCGCGTACCAGGGCTCGACGTATCAGGACGTGGCTCATCAGGGCACCGCGTACCAGGGCGCGGCTCATCGGGACACCGCGTACCAGGGCGCGGCTCATCAGAGCACCACGTACCAGGGCGCGGCTCATCAGAGCACCGCGTACCAGGGCGCGGCTCATCAGGACACCACGTACCAGGGCGCGGCCCATCAGGCTACCGCGTACCAGGGCGCGGCTCATCAGGACACCGCGTACCAGGGCGTGGCTCGTCAGGCCACCGCGTACCAGGGCGTGGCTCGTCAGGCCACCGCATACCAGGGCATGGCTCATCAGGGCGCGACGTACCGGGGCGTGGCCGGCTCGGGTGCTGGTACTGCGGCTAGTGGCAAGTCCGATGAGGAAGAAGATTCGTGGTACTCGCGTCACAAGCGCGAGCAAGATTGAGACACACAGACCAGAATGTACGTACTCGGCTCTCGCTTCTCCTCCACCTCTCCCCTGCGCTCCGGTCCGACGCAAGCGGCCGTCTCCTGGTGCTTTCGCTGACCACTCGCACAGGCAAGGACCGATGACGATCAGGAGAACGAGCAGAGAAACACATAGAGGCCCGGGAAGGAAAAGTGGTGCTGCAAGACAAAAAAAAATTGAAAACTGGAAAAGGAAAAAAAAAAAAATGAAAACTGGAAAAGGAAAAAAAAAAACTTGAGAGCCGGAAGACCGTTTGGGGGGACATTGGTGTGATCTGTCCATTATGGTACGACACGAGGAGTAGGTTAGGTAGCCCATAGACAATGGAATGATTCTCAAAGAGACGCGTGCCCGCGAGCCGCGCAGATGCGATCGTGGACGGCGGTGGACTGCGTACCGGGATGTCTGTACCGGTGACGGCCTGCCTTGCTTTCCATCCACCCGCGGCCGCCCTTGCCCCTTGGCCTCAGGTCTTACGTTGGGATGCTAGATCCGGCCCAGGCTTACCTCGGACTACCTTGGCCGTACTTGGCCGTACTTCGGCGTACTTGGGGCCTACCCTCCTACCTTGGCCTTGCTAACTTTAGGATGCCGCGCGCGTGCCTGGCTTGGGCGTGCCCTGGACTGGCTCGGGCTGGCTGCGAACTGCTTTGGGCTACCTTGGCCCCTCTTGGGCTGCCTTGGGCTTACCTTGGCTACTCTGGGCTACCTTGGGGATGCTACGGTGACTTACCTCTCTCGCTACCTCACGCGTGGGCACATCAAGGACACCAGCGGATCGCCGCGGGCAGTCGGGGAACGGTATAGCTAGGCTGTATTGCTAAGTACCTAGCCTCGGTGAGAGAGAAAATAGAACGCAAGTCCCATCGCAAAAACCGCCGTATTGTGTAGCCTCAGCGGGGAAGAAAGAAGAACGCGAGACTCATCGCAAAAACGCCATGAAAAGAAACTATCAGTAGAGGCAGGCAGACGCCCGTCGAGCCGACAGGCCACGGAGCCGTCGCCCCGCAGCCTGGAATCGTGTTCGAGACGGGTCGCCGACTCCTCACGTCTCTGCCGGGATCGTGTCGTGTGCCTCCTCGCCGGGTTCATCGTGTCTCATCGCGTCGTGTGCTCGCCGAGAAGGCGTCGTGTGCTTCCTCGTTAAGACCGTCGTCGTGTGTTCCCTCGCCAAGTTCATCGTGTCTCATCGCTTCGTGTGCTCGCCGAGATGGCGTCGTGTGCTCTTCGTGCGCTCCTCGCTAGGACAGTCGTGTGCTCCCTCGCCAAGTTCGTCGCGTCTCGTCGCGTCCTGTGCTCCCCCGCGAGACGTTGTGCTGTTGCGCTCCGTCTCGCACGGATTCGTGTTTCCATTGCTCTGCCGCTACCTCCCAGATCCTCTCCCGTGTATCTCCGCTGCCACCTGCCCGCCCTCGCTTCTTCTGCGTCTCCGTACCGCGACGCGCCGAAGTCGCGCTTAGACGTAAGGGGAACGGGTGAGTTCTAGAGGCAGACACGTCAGCATTAGCGGGGGCACGCTCTCAGAGGGTCATCGTTCGGCGGGAGCACGCTCTCGAGGGGGTGAGCTTACCGCGACCGACGGTCTCGGTCTCCGAGGCCCCATCGTAGCCGCCATCAAAGTTGCTACCGCCTCGGTTGTACCGGTTCTCGGCCGGCGGCGGCAGGGCGCCCGACGGAGTCTCGTCGTCGCCGTTGTCGTTCTCGTACTGGAATCCGAACCGGCCGCGGTTGGCCGCGCTCGTCTCGGCGTGCGGGTAGCTTGGACCGGTCGCGTCCTGTGCGGTCCACCTAGTCGCGTGGCCGGTGGGCATGGTAGCGGGCGCAGCTGGCGTCTCCGGTCCCGCGACGGCCAGAAGCCTATGAGCCACGGGATAGGGCGCCGCTGGCCAAGGTTCGACCGTCTGAGTACCCCTGCTACGGGTAATGTGCCTCGGCCAAAGCTCGACCGTCTGCACGCCCACGCTACGGGCGGCAGGCTGCGGCGGCTCCACTAGCTCTACTCGTTGCTGGGTCCGGCTCTGGGTAGGCGCGTACGGGGCCGGCACAGCCACAGAGTTCTCCGTGGCGTAGTGCGTGGCGCCAAATGCCTGCCGTAGCTGGGACGGCTGGGTCAGCGCCCCATCGCTGGTCTTGGCCTTCTTGCTGGGGCCGCTGAGGTCGCTATGGCCGCTGAGGCCGCTAGGGCCGCTGGGGCCGCTGTGCGCCGCTGGGAGGGGCATATCCTCAGCTTGTCGCTTAGCGGAGCGGCTGGCCGCGCCGGCCTCGTAGGGCGGCCAGAGCGGGGGGGCAAGGCGAGGGCCAGAGGCGGTCTGGGCCCAAGTAGATCCGGTGGATAACTGGCTGTCCTGCGAGCTGCTGGCAGATGTAGATGACGATGGCACTGTGGCAGGCTGGGCGGCATCTGGCCGGTTCCAGGCTGGGACCTGAGTAGTACCATGCCGGTCCCAGGCCGGCAGCAGAGTCCTCAGCCGGGCTCTCTGAGGAGCATTGCCTTGCTCACTAGCCGACGGCATGTCCAGTGGTGGGAGCACCAGCGGGTCTGACCTCGGGGTAAAAGTGCGGCTCTGCTCTTGCGCCCGAGGCAGGGGGAGGGCCAGGTTCGATGGCACCTGTGGCAGGACCATAGATGGGTGACTTGGCTGGGCTTCTCCGATATGCTGATGCTGTGTGGGGGGGACATGGCCGGACCAGATCTGGATATCTGGCTGAGGCTGGGATGGGGATCCCTGGAGGCCACCATCAAGCTGATTCATAGCCTGCGTCTGGCTGGTTGCCGGAGCCAGCTGGTTGTGCTGTAGAATAGAAAGGCTGTATTGCAGTGGACTAGAAAAGTTGTCATGCTGTGGACCCGAAAGGTCCTCTTGCTGCTCATCAGAAAAGTCCTCTTGCTGCTCACTGAAGAGATCGTCAAGCTGCTGCTCATCGAAAATATCATCAGACAGCAGGTCATCGGAAAGATCGTCAGGCAGCCCATCATCATCGGGCTGCAGGACGAAAAGATCGTCAGGCTGAAGGAAAGTTGAGCCCTGCTGCCGAACGGAAGGCCGGTCCTGTTGCTGATCAGAAGCCTCATCCTGCTGCTGACCGAAAGGCGACCTCTGCTGCTGCTGTGGCGCCCAGGAGGTAGAGGCCACAGGAGGGGCCGGAAACAGGCTGGAAGAAGCCAAGGGTGGGCTGCCTCGCACAGCTGGGCAGCTGGGGATAGCAAACTCTTCGTATCGCCTAGCAGAGGTATCCAGCACGAACTGGGGCGTCCAGTATCTCCTCCGCCTAGCTCCCTGAAAGGTACCGATCGGGTTCATAATCTCATTGATATGAGTGTTGGTCGAACCCACCTTGCGGACGTTATGGAGCAGACAGTACAGAGGCCAGTGGTGGCTTCCGGCCACCTCCTGCTGGGTGTTGGAGTGGCAGAACCAGCCGGCCATGCCTTGGCTACTGAGGATGTAATCTGGGCGATTACAACGGAATTGGTGCGAAGGGTCAGTGTCGGCAGTGCCGTGATAGGTATAGTTTGTCTTGCGCTGGTCACGGTAGAAGTATGCGCCCATGTCGATCAAGGGGCCCTGGGTATCGTCGTAGTTGACATCGTAGCTGGCATTGTTGTCGACGGCGTCTTCATGGGGGGCCCTCTGGATCAGGCTGTCAAGGAAGTTGATGTCGTCGAGACTGGACGGGCCTCTGGCCTCATAGGAGGTGCCCAAGCTGCCGGCAACCACAACCTGCTTGCCCATGGCCAAGAGCTTGCGCACCCGGAGGTTCAGGGCGCGCTGGAAGGCGGCACAGAACTCGGCGCGCATCGGACCCTGGTGCTGGGCGCTGGGCTGCCCCTCCTGGACGGGGACCTCGTCATAGATGGTTGGGCAATGCACGGCAATGAGCACGAAGGCTGGGAACTCCAGCACAACGCACCGGCCCTCACTGTCTAGTTCGTACTCGCTGAAAGGGCCTCCGATCTCGGCCCTCTGGACGTAGCCACCAATCTGCTGGTTCTCGGGCATGTTCCTGTATTTGGGACCTCTGGGGGAGAAGAGGCTGCCGGTGAGCCCCTCCTCGGCCCGGATGGGCGAGCAACGTCGGTTGCGAGTGTACACGGCGATGCCCGAGTACTCTGGACTGGTTAGCACTTGGAGGAGAGAAGGGCGGAAGAGAGGAGGATAGAGGAGAGAAGGGTGGAGGAGAGAAGGGTGGAGGAGAGAAGGGTGGAGGAGAGAAGGGTGGAGGAGAGAAGGGTGGAGGAGAGAAGGGTAGAGGAGAGGAAGGCGGAGAAGAGGAGGATAGAGGAGAGGAGGGTAGAGAAGAGGAGGGTGGAGAGAGAGGGAGGAGAGGAGGAAGAAGTAGGGAAACATACCGGTGTCCGTGTGGGAAAAGGACATGTATGCATCCCATCCGCTTGACATCACCATGGGGTACCTAAGGTCCTTCCTCCTGATCTTCATGTCGACTAAGATCAGGATATCGGATAGGAAGTAGTTGAGAATTCTCTGTGAGGTGAAGCGGCGTTAGTAGCTAGCAACAGCATGATGCAGAGTGACAGGGTCCACATACCTCAAAGGAGCCAAAGACTCCAGGAATGAAGCGCCCCACGCCCCAGATTGGATGTTCCAACACGCTCCTACAGACAGAAACAAGTCAGTACGTGCCAGGAAAGCTCGCACCCGTAGGGGTAAGAAGTGGACGGGTGACAGACATAACGCCGTTCACTACATTTCTCATTAGCCAAAGACCAGTTTTGCTTGGAGGGAAGAGGGCTTGTAGGTACTTACCATTCCATGTGGTGATGGAGAAGCTCTCCAACGAGTTGTTCGTGGAGTTCATGGTCGCTCGGTTGCGCTGTCCGGACTGTGCATCCAGACTGTGACCGTAGACGTTGACTGTAGACTGTGATCCAGACTGACTGTCCAGACTGTGATTGTCCAGAGTGTGATCCAGACTGACTGTCCAGATTGTGGCCTCAGACTGTGACCTTAGACTGTGACTACTTAGACTGTGGGCTGTTAGCTGTGTGGAGTAGAGAGGTGAAACTGGAGACTGGAGAAAGATATAGAGATGGAGGAGCAGGAGAGCAGCAGACAGCAGAGGTTGAGAAGGGGGGAGTCATGTTCACAATTGGACACGAAGACGGTGCGACCAACCTTATTCCCGGCTGTTGACGTCACTCTCAGATGATGTCCTTCTCAGATGCTGTCCTCTCAGATGCTGTCCTCCCAGCTGCTGTCCTCCCAGCTGCGATACCTGTAATGATGAGTCTCAGTCTTTCATGCAGAGGAATGCGAGAAAGCGAGGGGAGCAGAAAAAGCAAGACAAGTCGGCACTTGCGAGCGGGGGTGGCGAAAAGGGAGGTGGGTGAGAAATGGGAGGTGAAAGTGGGTGGGGCAAAGGAAAGGAGAGTGGTGAGGAAATTGGCAGTCGAGGAAAAGGAGGGTAGTGAAATCGAAGGTGAGAAAATCAGGAAAGAGAAATTGGTGGGCGAGGAAGAGTAAGGTGCTGAGGAATTCGGAGGTGAGACGGTATGGGCAGTGGTGGAGAAGGAAAACAGGGAGGAGGCAAGAAGAACGGGAAGAAGAAAAGAGAAAATACCTGTTTGATTTGGTATGGTGCAGTGGAGGAAAGAAGAGGGAGACCAGAAAGAGGCGAGGAAGGACAAGTGCCTCTTTGGTATGGTGGTGCTAAAAGAGTGGAAGCGGGGAGGGTCAACGAAAAAGGTGGGAGTGGTAGATAGGAGAGGGAAGAAGGAGGGAGGAGAGGGAAGAGGGAGGAAGAGGGAGGGAAGAGGGAGGAAGAGGGAGGGAAGAGGGAGGAAGAGGGAGGGAAGAGGGAGGAAAGAGGAAGGGCCAAGAAAGATGGAGCGACAAGAAAGATAATGGCGGAAAAGATGGACTAGTAGGAAAGGATGCATGTTTGTGTAGCAGCATGCAAGAAGGCAGCAGAAAGTAGCAGGGAATCATCGGAATGGAAAGTGCTAGGGCTATTTGTTCATGGTTTGTTCACTTACTGTAGAGGTCTTGCAGACAGCTGCTTGTTCGCAGCCTACGAAGGTCAGTCCGGAGCCTGTATCAGAGTCAGTCTGGAGCCTGTGCCAAAGCCAGTCCAAAGCTTGTTTCGAATAGGTAGTTAAGCTTCATTGGCTAAAATGGGAGTGCTTGTTCGCTTACCTGGAGGTCTTATAGACAGTTGCCTGTCCGCAGCCTATAGCGGTCAGTTAGAGCCTGTTCGAAAGAAGGTGGTTAGTCTTGATTGGCTAAAATGAGAGAATGAGAATGCTGACTGAGGCGAGGTGATGGCAGAAAGGCAGCAAAGGCAGCGAGGTGATGGAAGATGGAGGAAGAGCCCAAACATGCGCAGGAGAAATTGAATTGGCTGCTGCCTGTTATTTGAAGGATGAGCTTTGGCAGGATTGAGTGCAGGAATGTGCGTGAGTACTCTTAAGGAAAGTGCTCTGGGAAAGTGAGAAGTTTATGAGGGTGCGCGAGAGAAGCTCCCGAGAGAAGCTCGCGAGAGTGCGCGTGCACGAGGAAAGTTTGTGAGAGTGCGTGTTTGCAAGCAAAGTGCGCGAGAACGCGTGTGCGCAGGAAAGTCCGTGAGAGTGTACAGGAATGCAAGGGAGTACGTGAGAGCTTGCGTATGCAGGATTGTACATGAGAGTGCTCGTGAGAGTGCGCGTGAAAGTGTGCGTGAGAGTGCGCGCGTGCGGGGAAAGCGCGCGAAGAGAGCGCGCGAGGAGAGTGCGTGAGAGTGATTGAGGAGAGAGGAGTGTGCGAGGAGAGCGCGCGGGTTGGTTACCTGAAAGAAGCCTCGACAATGAAGGTTGAGCAAGGCGCAAGAGTTTGAATATGGAAGAGGAGAGGTGGAGGATGAATTGAATTGAAAGAGGCGCGAGAGTTTGAAAGTAGAAGGGGAGGTGGAGGATGAATTGGATGAGAAGAGGCGTGAGGGTCTGAAAGCAGAAGAGAGGTGGAGGATGAATTGAATTGAGTACGCGAGGCGGAAGAGGAGGAAGGAAAGTGTAAGAGGAGGAGGTAGAAGAAGAGGGTGCAGAGGAAGGTGCAAAGGAAGAAGGTGATGCACCTGAGGTGGAGAGGAGGAAGGTGTAGGAGAGGAAGCTGGAGGGGAGAAGGGCGAAGAGGAGGGTGTAGAAAGAGGGCACAGGAGAAAAGCGCAGAAGAGGGTGCAGAGGAGGGTAGGAAAAGTGCAGAAATGCACCTGAGGTGGAGTGGGGCCAGAGGGAGCGGGGTGAGGAAGGAAGCGGAAGAGGCCGAGGAAGAGGAAGAGGAAGAGGAGCCAAGGAAGAGGCGTCATAGATCCCTGTAGAGGGAAGGCTGAGAGAGCAGGGGGTGGGCAACTTACCTTGAGTACGGCGTGAGAAAGCGTGGAGGAAAGTGAGGCAAAGGAGTACTGTAAGAGTACGGTTAAGGAGTACAGCTGAGGAGTACAGTCAAGGAAGAGCAGTCAAGGAGCGATTTAGGAATGGGGTAAAAGCAAAGAACTAGCTGTGAAGTGGTGGTGTAGGCACTTGAGAGCAGGCTTGATGGTGTAGAGCTGGGGATGAAGGCTAAGGTGCGGTATAGAGTCTAGGTCTACGAGCGGTCGAGCCAGCACAGGGATGGGAGGAGCTGTGAGGGGCATTTATTATTTGGGTCTGAGGGAATGCTGAATTGAAATAATGCTGCAGTTTAATAGCTTACAATCTACGGAGGCAGTGCAGGCAGTGCAGGTAGTGCAAGCGAAGCAAGGGAGAAGGCTGGGCAGATAAAGCAAGGGAGAGGCATACGAAAAATGACATTCTTGGGGTGCAGGGGGGCGTACATACCTTGGCTTTTGAGCTGGTATTAGCAGTGCAGGAGTGTGGCGGCGTCTACTAAAGATGGGCAGCACGGCAATGCCTACAGGTGTAAAAGACGGGGAGTATAGCAGCAGCCTTGCAATAGCAAGAACAACCAAGCTGCGGGCTGGAGCCTTAAGGTGATTAAATGAAACCTTGAGGTGTGGCCAGAGCCTGGAGGTGAGGACGGAGTGGACTGAATGAAGCTCAGCTTGAAGCGGGGATTCAGCTGAGTGCGGGGTGGCAGATGGTTGTGGTAATGTCTGTGCGGGTTGGTGGTGGTTGCTAGTACTTACGTCCGTATGGAGGGGGTTAGTGACTGTCTGTGCGATGGGTGGATGGGTGGATGGACGGCAGTCAGTAGCTGCCTGTGCAATGGATGGATGGGTGGGATGGGCGGCAGTCAGTGGCTGCCCTTATGGTGGGTGTGGTTGGTAATATGATCGACAATGGGGCTCTTGAAGGTCCAAGTCAGTGGATAGCCATAGCTGTCTGCTTGCTTATCCTTGTCCAGTAAAGCTGGGTTTAGAGAGGTGGGTTAGAGAGGTGGGTGAGAGGTGGAGAGGTAGGTGGGTGAGAGGTAGGTCAAGAGGCGGGTGAGAGGGGTGAAAGAGGTGGGCTAGAGAGTTGGGGAGAGAAGTGGGGACATATGAAGTGAGGTCAAATGGTGGGGTGAGGTGGGGGAGAGAATTATGGGCATTGAGGGGCACTAAGCTGGCACGCACTCTCCGATCTGTAAGACTTGTGTTGCTGTCGAGGGTTCCGCTTTCTGATTGCTCACTTCACCGGCATCCCGGACCCACGGGTACCTCGCCACCAAGTACTTCCCCTCACCACAGCCGTTCCTGGTTCTCAACAGATACAATCTCCTTGCCCACCCACACCCTCTATCCCGCCATTCCTCTTTTCATGCAAGCACGGAAAGCCTGGGATTTCGGCCAATAGACAATGCCTTTGAGCGCGACACTGCGACTTGGTTTACTAAGTTGCGGCGCGGCCAGATTTTATCCGTGACGTGTCCAGCATTGGTTGCCTATGGATAAGGTGCAGTCGTGCCAGAGGATGTGCTTGAGGAGAGCGCTTACGATGGGGACCGATTATTTGCAGCTGCCTGCTAATGACTGCATGCTACCGAGGCACCTGGGCAATGGTTCAATCGCAACTTCGCTAGAATAGGGCGAGATGATCAGGAACACAATACCAACAAACCATGCTTAACAAAGGCTGCAATGCTACGGACTAAAGCCGCAGTCCTCCTTGCTTAGCAGCACTGGATTAAGTCATCCAGCCAGGTTATAGCAAGGGCTAGGGCCTGGATGAGGGTGGCGATGTGGACGATAGACACTTTGATACTGCGCATGGGTACTCCGTTGATGAGGGGGCTAATCCAGACCCGGAGTAGCCGTGAGCTTCTGCAGAGTCTTGTGCTTAATTCAAAGTACCCCCATAACGCCAAGTTGGGTACCTCGAGATATCATTGTCTCAAGTATGATGGTAGCCGCTCCCTCAAAGGCATTGCCGCCCTTGGTCTTGCAGGGAGAGCCGGAGGGCCTCTCTTGAGTGCCTTGGTGTTGGTGAGTCTTGGTGCAGCCAGCCCCTTATCGTTATTGCCATCATGGCGGCACCTTCCCACCCCCCTCGAGAAAACTGGCGCGTAGCTTGGGCGGTGCCTGCCGTGGATAGGCCCCTTATCGTGCAGGAAAGAGCCACGCTCGTCTTGGCTTGCCACGTTGGCCTTATTTAGACTGGCGGCGGCGGTCTTGTCTCCGTCGGCCGCAGTTATGGCCATGACACTGGCAAGGGCGCTTCCATGGGGGCTGGGCGTCATGGAAACGACTCATTGCGTCACCCAGTCCCTTTTACGGAGTGGGTGAGTGCCTGGAATAGGGCATCTACTCCGTTGCTGTTGGGCTTTGATGTTGGAGGCTCGTATCTCTTCCTTCATTATGCTTGCTAAGGGCCTTCAAATCTTTGACGTACTTCCCGAGTTTGCCTTGTCGTGTTATTATTAGAAGGTTGGGCGAATAACTTGGCAGAGATGGCTGGTGGAAGGGGAGGAGGGTGGTATTGGGCGGATATGGATACGAGTGCATATAGTGGCCAGGAGGGGGGGTGGCCAAAGCCTGCCACGTCAAGATTACACTCCTTGTTGCATGAACGGCATCCTGGCACGGCCGCTGAGGCACGGGAGTGATCAGGCCGTGCTCTGAGTTTGGCCCTCCTTGCTGACCCATGGCCTTATACAGGCTCTCCGAGCTCGCTCGTCTTGCGTTCTGGGAGGGGTCCAGCCAACGAGCCTTTGGCCTGACTTTGTGGCTACAAAGGCCAGCCGATCTTGTCAGCCCGTCTTTTCAGTCATGTCCAAGAAGGCTTAGCCCGTCGGAGATGGCATGATGCAGCATAATCTATATTGAGGGAATATCCTGCAGCCAACAACCAACGATACCTTCGAGATAACGGCAGAGGATGAGTCAACCAAGGCAGACTGGAGGCGAGCTGCAGGCGTATTCTCGTTGATTCCACACAATGCAGCAACGACGGCCTGCAGCATTGATCCGAAATAGCACTGGGCCCCCCCCTAGGACTTGCGTCCGTTGGCATCCCATACGAGGCTGCTGGCTGATTGGCAGGTTATATGATATTTTACTATTTGTCCTTGCTGCATGAGACTTTGTAACATGACCTGATCCTGACGGACACAACTGCTGCTAGTACGCAAGGGCGATGAGGGGGCGAAGAGGGGGCCAGGAAGTGGTGTTGGTATTTCAACTGATGCTGGAGCTGGACGGGAGGCCATCCATTATTCCGCCACTAGCTTACGTTGCAACTCATTGCATGTTGCTTAGAGTGTCCTTGCTTATATCAACTCCAAATCGTCGTCGTGCCGTCGATGCCTCCTTGGCAGGACCCCCATGGCAGCATCCAGGGTGTATCAACGGTTTGGTTTTGCACCCCCATCTTTCATGTTGATGCACAAGCTTGCAGGGGGACGAATGGACTGTTGATAGCACTGCGAAATGCATACTACCTGTACCTAGTAGCCAAGCAATAATCAGTTCCAAACCCACGCTTTTGTTGCTTTGATGGCTCATTGCCTCCAACTGTCTTCAACATGGCATTTAGCGAAAGTAACCGCTGCCTGTCGGCGTGCGGGTTGGCACCTCCTTGCCAAGCGTAGCAGTTCCGCTGGTTTGCGTCCGCTTAGCCCCCTCCTAAGCCAAGCTTTGGCTGGCCTCTTCTTTGGTTGAGGTTGGGCTTGGGAGGGTATACTTCTCGAAATTAAGCCGCTGGTAGATGCAATAACTTGGCCAATTAAGCTTAGGCATGTTGGCCAAAACAATGTTGGCATGATCCACAAGAATGCCCTCACCGTGCCAGTTGACTGGATTAAAGTCTTAGTAGACAAATCCGGTCACGCGCAAGAAGCCTATGAAGGTATTAATAACCTCTCTTTTTAGTCCCTGCCCCTGGGGAACAGACTTGTAGACAATGATGGGGTATGGGGCAGATGACCAAGGAAGGCGGAATTCGTCTGTCACTCCGTTGCGATGGAAGGCTTCTTTGACGACGGTCCCGGGGCGTTTGGTCTAGCCGTAGCATTGAGGCGTTGCAACCTTGAGGCGAAATGGCTTGAAATCGGGATGAAGGCGTACCTTCTCAATTTCCTCCGGTGTCTGGTGCTCGTCGTAGAAGTACTGGATGTTAAAGAACGCGCCACGACGGTTTTCAGGGTGCTCTATGAGATAGATGCCCTAGTCCGCCTTCTCCGGCTCGTCGCAGCGCGCCCGTATCATATGAAGAAGGGCAGTGCTAAGGCATTCCCGGTTCCAGCCATTCCCGGTTCCAGGGTTGTCAGGATTAACTAAACCATCACACCTACGTGAGGGCAGGCGGTCACAGCCCGTGTCTGCTTCTTACGGCTTCCTCTGGTGTCTGAACCACGGGAGGCCGCATTTTCGATCTGGAGTTCATTGCAGACCGCATTTAGGGATGATCGATGCGGCTCGCGCAGATCGTCGTGATCGGTCGCTCACCTACCGTAGAACAAACCAAGAACAGTAACCAATATCAAGATCGAATACACATGCTAGGTAGGTAGCACCAAGACTGCCGCCTGAATCTCTGTCAAATATGTCAAGTTAACCGCTGGGCTAAAAGGGAAGTCCCTCGTCGAACATCTCTGGCTTCTCCACAAAATGGCCCCTTTAGGTGGGCCCACAAATCAGGCTCCAGAAGTATCGCGTAGGCGCTTCACCGAACCTCCCAGAGCTTCAATCAATTACCAACTACATGGCATTCCACATGACAATTTCTTCTCCTTCCTTCTTCTTCTTCTTCTTCTTCCTCTTCAGCCATTCTGCCCATCCCCATCCAGCCGAGGCCAAGGGCGGCCAAATCCACAAAACCGAGACTCATGCAGGTAATCGCTATCTAAAGTACGCGAACGGAGTAATACGCGAACGAAATCTATTACTCCGTACATTGCCTATATCGGCCAGTGTTGCAGGCCATACCCGAAGCCTACGTTCGCCCGGGTTGAGCGGAGAGCGTTAGCGAGCTGTTGACACACTACAGAAAAGATAACGCCTTCAAAAGCGCGCTGCACACTCACATTCCCAGGCGCCCGTCTGCTCAAAAGTGTCATTATACGGCCCCTGCTCTTCAATTGCAAAGCCTGGTAGCCCGAAATTGGCTGATATCCCGATGCCGGCTACACCGATTATCTGGTCGTGTTCGTCGTGGAGGGGAGGGTGGGACGCCTGCTGCTCTGGCGTTCCGCCGTCATCTCCGCCCTCGTCGCCGTGCTCATTGTCCTCGTCGTCGTCCTCATTGTCCTCGTCGTCCTCATTGTCCTCGTTGTCGTCCTCGTCATTGTCTCCGCCTTCTTCGTCGCCGCCGCCTTCTTCGTCGCCGCCGCCTTCTTCGTCGCCGCCGCCTTCTTCGTCGCCGCCGCCGCTGTTGTCTCGCTTCCTTTTTTTATTTGAGGGTTGGCCTTGCGAAATCGAAATTATTTCTTCAATCGCTAAGCCAGCTTCCCATTAGCAATTTGTAGTTTCTCCCCCCGCCGGGTCCTATCCGGCCCTTGAGGACGTACCTGCCGCGAAACTCCTATAGGCTTCGCACTCATCGATAGTTTTCTGGCCTCTCAGGTCCCGAACGGCGTCTAACGCGCCTTTCAGCAAGGACATATCCTCGATATCCGCTGCATCCCTGGTCCTCTTGACGGCCGTCTCAAACTTGCTCCATTTCATGTATTGCCAGTGGCTAGGGTACTTTGAGGCTGTCCACTTTAAGAGGGCCCGCGGCGGCAACTCGCGCAGCTTCGTGTACTTCCTCTTTAGCCAGGTCTTCTGCGAGGCGTTGGGTCTTTCGAAGATTTTGGACAAGTTTGCTTTGATGACGCGAGAATACTCCGCCTTGGCACTGCCATCTTGGTCTACCACCGTCTGCCGCCCATCTGGTGCCGTCAAGGTTGCGACGCGTATGGAAAGGGCCGTCGCGCCCTCTGCTATTTTGTGCGCGAGCTTGCGGAGATTGTTGACATCTTCGCCGGAAATAGGGCAGCCGAGCTGCGGCTGGAACTTTCCTAGAGCCGCCTCTACGCAGGTGAGGGTCAGCTGCATGACCACGGTCAAGCTGTTACCGTTGAACATCGCGAGATACCGTCGAAGTCGGACCGGGGAGTGTGGCCAGTGGCGTGAAACCTTGGGAGATGAGAAGGGCGGGCAGCTCTACTCGTGGTTGTCGCGATTCGAGAACATAACTTCCGTCGGGTGGCTCCCTTTGGGCATTAATGATTATAGCATATGCTTGCCTATCGAGTCGTCTGCGAAGCAAAAAGGCAGGAATGGCTGATCGGAAGAGATAGATAACCTTGCCGTGTCAGGGGGTCACTCTCCATACCTTAGTACCTACCCAGGTAGGCACATCGACGATACGACACAGGCTTTAAGAGAGAGAGGGGGGGATCGAACAATGGCACTTACAACCTTGATGGCATACGGCGTCGGGTCGTCTCCAAATCTCACTTTCCAGACGTGCCCATCAGCTCCAGAGCCTAGGCGTTCGGCGCTCGCCCAGGAGACCGTGTTGAGATCGAAAGTGCATCGGCGAAGCTTTGGCTGTAGGAAGTCCGCGTCTGTACAAGACGGAGGAGGGCCTTGCATGGGACTTTCATCCTTGTAGGGCTCCTGTCGCAGTCTATACTGGATTTCAAAATAGGAAGCCATGGCTGAGGTGAGAGACAAGACGTGTGGGCGATGAAACGGCGGGCGATGAAACGGTGAGCGATGGAATCGTGAGTGATGAAAGGTGAGCGATGAAATGGCGAAGTGGGTGGCAAGGCAAAGTGAGTATTTGCTGGGAAATTCAGAGGGTCGGTGTTGGGAGAGAGAGAATTAAATGGAAAGAAAGCTTTAAATCCAAAACAAAGACAGGCAGAAGTAGCCCGTGAATTGTAGTGGGTCAAGCCATTCTCTACACTTACCCCCACCGTAATCCTACTAGATAAGCAAAGTGATGCGGCAATGGAAGGTTTGCCTCCCGAGATAGCTTTTCATCCCGTTGCCGTGGGGGAGTGGGAGGGGGGGGGGTATTCTCTGGTGATCAGAATTACGCAATATTGTACATGGATGGGCCAACCGAAGCCTAGTTATCCAGGGAGTCCAGCATCGAATGGTGCCGTCTCCTTTCAAAAAGGAGGTGTGTTGTGGCGGACACAAAGGCCGTCTACGTCTAATATGGAGCTTACTACGTCGCTGGAGATAGGCCCCGGGGGAGAAGGAAGTAACTATAGGAGCGGCGGAATGAGCTACAGGGCGGAGTTTGGAGCCTTGTGTTGGGATGCTGCCACCACGAGAGGGGCTGCTTCTGCGACGTGGGTTCCTGGGGCCGTCGGCTGATGATTGCTCTTAGAGGACTGCGCGCCTCTACTGGCTGTTAATGCAGTAAGTGATTAATATTGATGCGTCTCAGAGTGTGCCACAAGAGTCACCCCCAGTCCTGGGCTATCCTGCGGAAGTCGGAGTCCTCAGAGGATGTCTAACATCAGGATGAAGGGTGGAGTGCGGATGGCACTAGAAAGTCAACTCCGAGCTACATTTGCACACGACAGACTTTGTGGATTGAAGGCTGATATTGCATTGGAAGAGAGAGAGCTATCGAATGCTAATACTGCATCGAGGGAGAGAGAGAGATACAGGACAGAGACAGAGACAGGAAAGAAAGACGGAGAAAAAGATAGAGAGGGAGGAAATTGCCCATGTGGCTGGGTATAGGTGGCTAGAGCTGCGGGGATCTGACGAAGTCCTTCCAACTTACGAGCTCCCACAGGCGTCTCTGATCAACTGCACCCTTCTGGGAACCTCAAGTTCGTTGAAATCCTGCAACACGCTGAGCAACTTGTATGTCAAACCGATGTCTTCCCAATCCAGTGCGGTGTTTGGAAATCCATTAGACGTTAGCATGTCAGCGAAGCACTTTACTTGCTTACGGTGCTCCTCTACCGCCTTGTACAGAATGCGTCTCATTTCGTTATAGTCCTTGTATAATGCCATCGCGGCCTTGGCCACCAGGAATCTTGAGTCGCTAAGGGCGCTGCTTGCCACCGACCAATTTAAGGCCTCGGAGAAGATTTCATCGGGCATGATGTCCGGGGGTTGATCATCACGGAATGACAGGGAATAAAGGACGTAGCCCCAGAGGGGCAGGTTGAGGCTGTCCTTGGGGACGACCCCCCCGGCGATGAGCGTGAGTGCGTAGGCGAATACGGCAGTATTCCAGTCTTCTTGAATTGGCACCCGAGCGCAAGGATGACGGGAGATTTCGTAAGAGCCTCGTATGCCATGAGGGTGACGCTGAAGCAAGGCCAAAACCGGCTTCATGAAGGCCGAAGTCGCTTCCTCCGTAACGGTTGAAGAGGGATCATAGATGGTGATTGTATTCCTGGAAGGCACGAAAGCGACAAGGACAGGGTGGAGAGGATCGGAGTAGTGAGCCAGGACGAGAATTGTGCTTGGGATGAGAGCCGAAAGTATGCTGATGCCCTTGTTCGAAGCGGCTACGGCGTTGACAGTCCAGACCTCGAAGGCCAATACGCGAGCGGAAACAAAGGGAGAGAGCGCGTTCGCGAGGTCTTCAGCGGTGAGTTTGGCGATCTTATTGACGCTGTGGGGCTGCCTCGGGCTTCGCGCTACTCGGCTCTCTTCGCTATCCTCACGCTTTCGTTTCGTGCCGGTGTCTCTGGGACAGCTGGAGATGCTGGTGGCGGGGACCACGGGTTGGTCTTGTTGAGGCGAACAGTCAGCGGGCATCGTCTATTTGGCCCTTGCCCAGTTCCAACTTATAGGATCCGTCTCACCGTGACTGTCACTAGAAGCAGTGCTCATTGTGTCTTCGTCAAGGAGCGCATTAAGCTGGCCGAAACCGAGGTCACTGTGCGGATTAGGCTGGCCAAAACCGACCCGCGAGTCAGAATCAGAGTCAGAGTCCGATATCTCGACGACGGGGACATCTGGCTCGTCCATGTCGTGGAGCATTCTGTAGCCGGGACGTGGCGGAGGCCGCTGGGATGAAATGGAGAGAATCTTGCCCCAAAGCGTGGTGTGCAGGAGAATGGATGTTGGTCAGTTAAAGCAAAAGGCTAGGGGGATGTAAAGTCCCAGGAGGAAACAAGCGATCTCAATAAGGGAGCCTCCGCTTTTAGTTAGGGGACGTACTGGGACGATAAGGTTGTGGGCCTCGAGGAGGAAGCACGGGTGCCTGCGGCATCCAGTGGCGGGCGCAAATAGCATCCTCTTGTGTCGTTGCTGCCTCATTGCTGTCTCGTCTCTATCTCATACATCTTCGCTGCGGAGGTACCGTAGGAAAAAGGGGGTAGGAGGGGAGGAGGTCATCACCTTCTTTGCGATGGCACCTTATCTCTACTCTATTACTGGCCGTGACTAATGGAAGCCAGTTCTGGTACTGTGACCAACATATCTGTTGCCTTGAAATTGCCCATTCCTATCCAATGAGTCCCGCACTGGACCTCGTTTCTCGTCTTGGTAGGTGGCCTGGCATCTAGGCCAGACTGTGTTTACTTTTCACTCTCGGCACCGGCATCTTCGCGGCCGCTCCTAAGCAAGGGGATTTCTCATTTCTGTCACACCATGGGGTTAAATGGGAGAATCTAGTGGCAGGCAGCTCGGCGGCAAGAGAGAAGAGTGGGAGCAGAGCGAGATAAGAAACTCAGGAGAGGGGTTGGACCAAGCCAGGGGCATACGGGGAACCAACCGCCTCCCTTCTCCCCCACCCTACCAAACATAGGAATGACGTCCGGCGACCGGCATCCTCTCGATGCAAAGATGGAGGGCCCAGAGAGTGCCAGCCACGTTCAGGCTCCAAGCTCGCTGACCAAGCCCCGCCTTGGCTTGCTTGAGGATAGGCTATGGAATATTGATCAACACACCCTTTGCTGCAAGCTGCCGTCCCTGACCGGATGAGCTTGCATAGACACGGCCGGTGGGACGCGTTGGTCTTCGCGGCCACGGAATCGAGCCAGAGACTTGTTGGCGGCATCCCCTAAACAGGCATCGGTAACCCGTGCGTCTCCCAGTACGAGATGGACCGGGAGGCCAACCGTGAATAGACTGCGCCAGACGCGCGTGGCAAGAGCCTTCTTTTTAATTCCATGCAACGTAGCAACAGCGGCCTGTAGATTCAACCCGAAATAGCACTGGCCTTCTCCCAGGGCCTGCACGCACACAGCCAGTCAGCGTTGAGTTTGCGGCCTCCTCTGCGGCGTCCCCCATTGACGCGTCGTCGTTTGTGCTAGCTACGCAGGGCCTCCCTCGGTACCTACGTACCTATGGAAGTGTACGCATAATAGGGGGGAAAGGGGTAATGTTCCCTTTGCTTTTTCCTACACGGATACGGGATGACTGCACGGTCGGGGGGTGCTGTGAGGAAAATCGAACCTCCTGACCCGACCTTTGAGAGATTGGACGTATGACAAGCGGAAGCTCTACGGCCCAAGTTAAGAGAGTCTTGCATATCATGGACACACAGCGGCCAGACCGATAGCGGCGGCATTACGATGTGACGTTCCTGCTGGAAGGCATACTGACCAGCTGCCGGTAAGAGCCACCCAATTTTAAGCAGGATAGCGAACGCGGTATTCGTGGTCCAATCCACTACCGCTTCGTACGCAAGCTCCGCAACGGCAACGCACCTCTTTTCCCCTTTTCCATAGGCCGCCGCGCTATTTCCTCCGTGTAGCACTCCTTTCTGCAGCCCACCGCCATGAGCACAAGCAGCCGCCGTGGCAAAAAGCCCAACTCTGGCGACAGCGGAGTGCGGCAGGGCGGAAGAAAAGGGGTGCGGGAACAAAACGGTCGAGTACACCATAAGCCTGAGTACTTTCCGTACTTGTCTGTTGGCCGTGGCCGTCCCACTTTGAACACGGTAGCCGAAAGGCTCCTAATGTTTTGTGATGGTCCGCCACATGACGGTTTCTAATTCTCCTCCCGACTCTTGCCTCCTGACTCTTGTCTCCTTGTACTCTGAACTAAGGGGTGACCGAGGGGGGGCCAGGAGCGGGCGGGCCAGGAGTGAGCGGACCAGGATGGCGTCAGAGTTGGTCATCCATATGATTCAGTCGGCAAAGTCGGCACAGGCGGTAGGCATCACGGTGATCGCGGAAGAGGGTGTCTGACACCTTCGGGCAGCCTCCAATATCGTGACACGTCCTGGGGCATCGTACGATCAGGGCGGGCCAACGAGACGGCCGAGCAAGCTGGGGGGACATAGGAGGGTGGTTCTCGGCCGCGGATATGGATACGAGCACGAGCGGCCGAGGCCTGTCACATCAGGATGACCACGTCCTGACTCATGGATGGCGTTGGGGCACGCCGGCGCTGGAGTATGCACGGGGTGGTCAGGAGGTGGTGCGCAGGGGGCTGCCCCAGACGCACGCGGCAGGAGCATTCTTTTTGATTCCATGCCACGTAGCAGCGACGGTCTGTAGAGTCAACCCGAGATGGCGCCGGCGTGCTCTCAGGATCCGCCTGTTTACAGCCAGTTAGCGTTCTAGGCGAGGCTGCTGCAGGCACGATCGGCGGTTCCCACGGCCATGCAGTCAGTCATACGACACACCCCTTATCTGTCGCTTTTGCTTGAGCAGGAGCCGAGGGCCTAGTCGATTCTCTACGATGACTTGATCTCGACGTGGCAGAAATACCGACAATGAGCAAGGACGACAGCGGGTGGGCGATGGTATTGATGGCTCAACTACCGCGAAAGCAAGAGCTGGAGGCTACCACCCGCTCCTAGTCTGCAGTCTCCTTTCCTAGATCCCCCTCCTCTATGACACGTCGTTGTTTGTGCCATCTCCGACGCATTGCCGTGCCGTTGATGTCCTGTTAGCAGGACCACTCTCGGTGCCCCCTGTTAGGAAAGGGGGGGTCCGCAGCGCATCCTAATGTACCCCGTCCTTGTACGATCCGGTTGCGTGGCAAAAATTGCATGGCGGAAATACGAGCCTGTTGGTTGCGTAAAGGAGGTGCACACTCTTCGAGGGGGCGAACAGGAAGCAGATAGGCATGGAGATGAGCCGACGGCAGATGCAGTAAGCCGCAGAGATGAGAGCAGAGAGAGGAGAGGTAGAGAGAGTAGAAAGAAAAGAGTAGAGAGGAGAGGTAGAGAGAGTAGAAAGAAAAGAGTAGAGAGGAGAGGTAGAGAGAGTAGAAAGAAAAGAGTAGAGAGAAGAGAGTAGAGAGTAGAGAGAGGAGAGTAGAGAAAGGAGAGCAGAGAGAAGAGAGGGGAGCAGAGAGAGGAGAGAGGAGAGTAGAGAGAGTGGATTGGCAACACTACGTACGAGCTACCTAGTAACTAAGCGAAAGTCAATGTCCAAGCGCGTGTCCCCCGCAGTAGCCCGTGATGGATCATCACCCCAAATTGGCCTGACCCCGACATTCAACGGAAGTAGACATCAACCCCCGACATCCAGCGCTTACGTGCCGGATCGCTGCGCGCAGCAGCGCCCCCGGCCTCCGTCGGCTTCTCCTCCGGTTTCTCCTCTCCCTCAGTCGAGCTCTGGTCCTCCTCTTCTTCGAGGAGGCTGTACTCCCTTTCTAAGTCAAGCTTTTTGTAGATAGACGCGAACCAACTGGGGTTGTCCCAGACGGCCGAGACGATGTCTGCGTGATCCACAAGGATGCCTTCACCGCGCCAGTTGGCCGGATTAAAGTCCCGGATAATGAACCCGGTCACGTACAGGAAGGTCAAGAACTCATCGATGACCTCTTTCTTCAGCTCCGGTCCCGGGGGAATGTACTCGTAGACAATGGCAGGGTACGTCTGCCATTTCAGCCCACTGCCATAGTGCTCTGGTGCCACCCCACTACGGGAGAGCGCTGCCGAGATCGAAGGCCCGGGGATCTGGCCCCAGCCGTAGCATCGAGGCGTCGTGACCTTCAGGCGAAAAGGCTGGAGGTTTAGCTTGCGGGATGCCGCCTCGGAAGCATCCGTGATGAGGTGCTCGTCACTAAAGGTCTTGATGTTGTTGAGCGCGTCATCGCGGGTCCGAGGGACCGGGATGAGATAGATGCTCTGCTTGTTTTTTTCTAGCTGGTCGCAGCGCGCCCGCATCGCATGGAGGAGAGCCGCGTTGAGGCACTCCCGTTCAAAGGGCCACCGGTGGCCATTTTCTACAGGCCGTGTCGGTTCGAAAAACTGCGTTGCCCTTTTAGCCACACTGGCGCGCTGGAGGTTTAGAAGACCAGAAACACACCACTTACCACTTTGACAACTACTGCAGTTCCGTCTTCCAGAGCGGACATGAAGACAGCGCCCTGGATCCCATTGTCGAGGAATTCTCCGAGTTCGAGCTTCTGGGTAAAGCGTCCGAGCTTAGGTTTGAAAAAGTCATCGAGCTGGAGGGAAGGGTGGTCCCTGTGTGCCTCATGGGAGAGGTGCCGGATCGGCACTGGCGGCATGATAGAAGGGCGTTGCTGCTACGATCTTGGCTGTGTTGGAGGGCTGAGTTGGGATGAGAGGATTGAGATTTGAGTTTCGGCAGGGCGAGGAGCAGCTGGCAGCGCTTTTTATAGTGAATCGCAGTGTGGGAAAGTGGGAAAATCAGTCATTCGTCGCTGCGGGGCTGAGGGCCAGGCCCGTGCGCTGCAGGCAACAGCGAAGCCTTCTCTAGGCGACATTGCTTTGCGCCCCTTCTTCTCCAGGGGTTAAACTTGGCAAACTGTGACGAAAACACCAACCGGCACAGGCCATGCGATGCTATCGCACCGACGGCCTGCAGCCAATCAAGTGCACGAGTAATGCGCAAGATGGATCAATGATCCGTCGGCCATCGTTGGCGCCGCGCCCAGTTGCCTGTCTTGTGTACGGCGAAGCGGAAGCGAAATTAATTTTTTTTCTGGACTGCCACGCCAGCCTTCCGCCCGCAGGTCAAAAAAGTTGCCAAGGGGACGCGCCTTGCGGCGGCAAGTGAGCTACACGCACTACTACTGTGGTTGATGCACCCAGTTCGTGCAGACATAGTTCGCGCGGATACAGTCTCTGCGGATACAGTCCGTTCCGGTTCAATCTAGCCGGCCTCGGCCTCACTCAACGTGGCGCCAGGCGTCTGCTGCTTGGGGCAAAGCCTCGGCGACTCCCGCTGCTTCCACCGGACAAAATACGTGATGATGGCTGAACATCGCTGCTCGCCCATTTCGATCCGCTGGAGGCCCGTCTAAGCGAGATGAGCGCGGCCACGGGCGATGCACCGGGGCTCAAAGAAAGAGTTACTGTCGAGGAGATTACTGTCGAGGAGTCTACCTAGCTGGACGCCGTCGCATCGAGGCAACTACTCGCAAGCGCGGAGCTCACGGGGTAGGATCTCGTCTTGGGGGAGGGCTAGTTGGTGCAACAGATAGTGCATTTCTAATGTAAGGTAACTATATATCTAGCTAGCTCTCTGCGCGGCTGCAAACTGCTGATGTTGGATCAGCGACAACCGTTGATGTTGAATCAGTCGCAAGAGACAACTCAAGCAAAAAAAAAAAATCACGAAAACAAAAGCAAAAACAAAGCAAAAAAGCAAAAGCAAAATAAGCATAAGCAAAAACTAGAAACTAAATTTCGCGGTGCTTGAAGTTGCTCGAAATGGACGATGTTGGATCAATCCGCGAGGCAGCTGTAACGGGGAAAAAAACTTTTCATGAGCATTGTAAATCCTGCGAGGGGGGCCGGGAAAGAACATGAAGCGACATCAGAGCATAAACAGCCTGGCTAAACAGCCTGGCGTGTGAGTCGTTCTGCGGCTAAGGTGCCCGTGTGCCGGTGTGCCTGAGGCTCCTCGCAAGAGATCCAGACCATACGGTCTGCAAGGGTGAAGACAAATCGAATCAAGGCGACGAAGACACAAACAAAAAGCAAGAATCAAGGGTGGTGGTAATGAGTGAACTGGACGACAGTCCGCAGAAGCAAAACAGGAGGAGTAGCAGCAGCAGCATAGGCAAGACTAGGAGACGATCAGGAAAAAAGAAAACAAAAAGAGAGTCGATCAGTGAACTATGCGGCTTGGATATTCTCGTCAGTGGTGGTCATAGTGGCGATGGGACACAAAGTAACTCACAGAATCTTCTCCGCCTCCACTACTAGTGCTGCTGGCGCTGTTGGCGCTACTGGCGCTGCCGGCTCCCGTCGCCTTGGTTCCGGAGCCTCGGAGAGCGCCTACGCTGGCTGGGTGCGCTGGGCCCGGCGGTGGCGGGAGGGGGTGCCAGGGAAGAGCTTGAGGTGGAAGCCTCACCGGACCGCGAGTTGTTGCGGGGGCGCCCGACGCGGCGTGCTCCCTGCGGCGGCGCCTCTGCCTCCTCTTCCGCCTCTTCCGGCACCCAACGCAAGCCCTCCATATGTCCCAGCACGTGGCCATTGCCGTCCTCCCTAGCCTTGGCGATCTTCCGATTGGGAGTGATGAACGAGCCGTCCTCTTCGTGAAAGTACATGGTTGTGGACGTCTCTGAGTCCTGTCTGGGATGTTTGTTGAGGACGGCCTCTAGCGTCAGGTACTCCACCCCCTTGATCGTGACCTTCTTGTTCTTGGAGTCCCCATTCCCGTGCGGGTAGACGCGCTGCAGATCCCGCTCATTCTCGGGGTCGAAGCTAGCAATCGGGAGGCCCGTGAGGATAAAATTGGCGACCCCGTCTGGCTTGACCCGGATGGCGTCGTATGGCGAGTAAGATGTGCCCAGGAGGCCCTCTTCACCGGACGTAGGCGCCAAGAGTAGGAATGCCAGTACGATGCCGATAAAGGGGTCACACAGAGGCACCTTCACGTACTTGAAGTATGCGCCATCAACGGCAGCCTCTTTTCCAGAGTACGTGGAATCGCTCTCACGGCCGTCATCGTCACTGCCCTCATCGTCACTGCCCTCATCGTCGTTGCCCTCGTCACCGTGGTCTTGGCGGCTCAGACTCATTCGCGCCACGGGCTCAGAAAGGCCGGATGTATCGGGATCGTCCTCCGGCCCATGCTCGCTCTGGATAGTGTACATGGCGGGCATCGGCGGGCGGAGGTTCATGTCGTGCTCGCCTGTTCTCGTGGACGTGAGTTCAATGACGTACAGGTTCTTGTCGTCTATGATCCCGCCAAATCGAGACTCGCTGGTATTCATCCACGTCAATAGCTGGCGTAGCGGTGCCTGCCTGACGCGGCTGCCCCTGATGTTCCACTTGTTGGACAGCTTGCTCTCAACGCAGGCCTTGGCGTCGTAACGCCAGAGACCCGGCCGCTTGATATCTGGCGGGTCCAGGGGGGCGGTCGACTCACTGGAGACGACGTAAAAGTCGATCCCGGCCACCCCCCCCAGGCTGGTCGCCGCCCCTTCGACATACGCAGCCGAGGAAGTGAAGCCCAGCTTGTCGAGGCCAAAGTTGACGAGCTTCATAACCTTGGTGTAAAGGGGAAATAGGACCCTGAGCTCGAGGCCCTTCTCGTCGAATATCTGGAGCTTGGTGTCTGGGGGCTCGTACCAGTCGCGAGGGCCGTCATAATTGATGTCGAGCAGAGGCTTCATCACGGTGTAGACGAGCTGCTCAAATCCCTGCCACTTCTCGAGCCTCGGGGCGTCGTTCCAGTCGTCGTTCTGCGATGCGTTGCCAGATTTGGAGAAGTTGACGACTTTCGGGCCCGCCTTATATAAGAGGTCCCCGATCGTCTGCGGGGATTCTGCGGCCGGCGCGGCTTCTGCAGCCGGCGCGGCTCCTACAGCTGGCGTCGCTCCTGTGGCCGGCATCGCTCCTATATGTCGTTGGGAGGTCAGGGCGCTGACGGAAGTGCCGTGTACACGATGTGGGTTGCTATGGGCTGAGCAGGGCAACCAGGGGATTGGCGCTCTGCGAGCAATGCTTTCTGGCGTTGAGGGGAGTGTGGGGAAGGCTGAGCCCCGGGGGAGCTCGATGGACGCTGGCGAAGGCAAGGGTTGCCGAGCAAAGTGCTGATGATGGTAGACACTTGGGCAGAGTGTAGAAAACGAAAAGCAAGAGTCGAGAGATGCGCAAAGAGCAGGTACGGAAGGAGGAGGAAAAGTCCGGAGACTCAAACAAAGCTCGATGGCAAAGGCTGGGGTGGTTCAAGTTGGTGAGCAGAGAGAGAAGCTTGACGGTCGCTGACTGCTGGCGTCTCTTTCTTCTATTCCCATCCTCCTGTACCTGCGTGCCTACTTATACTTTTCTTGAATCTCTATCTCGCACTCTGTGAAGTTAAGGGTGGTCTGTGGGCGTAGTTGTGGAGAATTTGTGCCTCCAGCCGTCCTCAACTCAAGTGCCAAATGAGCAACCGGGTCATCAGATCCTCCGGCGAGGAGGCCAACTGAACGAAGCACGAGATCAACGCATCGCACGCACCGCCCCATACCGCTCCATGTCGTTGGCATTGAGGAGTGACCATGCGGGCGGAATATCCCTCATACAATGAGGACAGAAGATACAGGTAGAAGACTTAGTTTCGTCCAGTTTGTGGCAAGCCAGCCTTGTAGATAGCTGGTAGCCTGGCTACCTCTGAGCGGAAATCGTCTGCGCCCTCCACGTTGCCTGATGTTGTCCCGTGGCGTGTTGGTCTAATGGGGCCGAGACGTTAAGATCGGAAGATGGGAAGGAAATCGCGACATCGCCAACAAAAATTCTCTTCTGCAATTATGACAGGTCCTGGTGCTGGCACGGGAAAGGGGGGAGGGAAGCGGCGATTGGTGCAGGTTGCTTGAGGGGGACAGAGAACAGAACCGCTCGGACACAGCAACAACGCAGAATCATAGAACAAGATGGAAGCGTACGCATATAGAGAGGGGAGATATGGGCCGCCCGATTTTAGGAGGCTAGCGCGGTATTCGTGGTCCTATCCGCTGCCTCGTACGCCGTCTTTGCCGCGGCGACGCATCTCTCCCCCCTATTTTCCATGGGCCGCCGCACCTTCGCCTCCGCGTGATACTCCTTTCTGCCGCTTATCATCATGGAGATCGGCGGCTGACGAGGCAAAAATATTTTTATTAAACTACGACAGTAGCTGGAGTGTGGGAGGGCGGAAGGAAAGGGGGGCGCGGAACGCAACGGCCAAGTAGACCATCGGGCCTGCGTGCTTTGCGTACTTAGTTGTTGGCCGTTTTTGTCCCGGTTCGAACAGGCTGGCCGCGATGCGGTCTGTTATATCGTGACACGTTGCCTAATCTCTCTTCCTAAATGATCGTCTTCGGCTTATTCCTGTTTGGTTGGGCGTCGAGGTATGCACGCACTTTCACGACAGTCTTTCGTTGGCAGCGGCGGCATCTTTTTGCGTCGAGGCTGATCCCCATAGGAGCGGCCGATCGTCACAGGAAGGGCCTCGTGTATTAGGGGGGTTCTAGGCGCAAAGCCGGCACAAAACGCTTACAAATGCGCTGGCGAGACAGACGCGAATCTCTCCATGCAAAAAGGGGGAGTAGTTTAGTGGCGCTCCTTCATAGACTGCCGACGTTAACATGCTCCTGCGGCTTGCCGTCTAAGAGCGTGGGACTCCATCACTAGATCTGGGCCATGTCTCACGACCGACCGGAGTCCGTTGAGAGGGGGGGGATTCGTTTCTCGAGATAGAAGCGGCTGGTGAAGTGACTCATGAAATAATGACAGCCACTAATACGGGAGAAAAAGGGAGGAGGAAAGAGACGACGCGTGGGGGATAGCAGCTTTCGGTGATTACGAATTACTAGATCTTGTGCATAGATGTGATTATATTGGGAAGGTTAGTTAGGACCGAATGGCCCTTGTTAAGAGGGGTGTTGACGTTGGCGAATTGTAGCTTCCGTTTTTGTATGTACATGGAAAAGCTAGCGGCGGAGATGAAAAAAGGTGGCTTAGTTTGCGTGCTATGGCTGGAATTCATGGGGTCGTGCGTATGTCCTCGTTGCCCTTGACTGTCGTTAGCGGAAGCTAGGTAGAGGAAGACTTTGCTAGATAGACGCTAGAGACAGAATTGATTCCTTAGGTACAATGCCTAGTTGCGGATTCTCGTTGCGTTGTTTATTTTTTATTCGTTTCTTGTGTGCCGCAAAGGATCTCCTAGATGATAGAGGGATACAGAGAAGACATGACTACGGATTTAGCTGGCGCTGTAGAGATCCGCCGTAGAGGTCCGCTACCATAAACCAAATCACCGGTCGCAACAGGCACCTTGAGGAGGGGGCCGCGGTTGCCTATGGCCTCGAGGGGCTGGCCTGGATATTCCGGCGCTGCTTCTCGCTGTCGTGGGGGAGGGCTTTGAGGACCCTATGATCCTGATCCGGTTTGTCAGCGCTAGCCGGGCTAAAAGGAGGGCGCATGTAACCAATAGGAGGAGGTAGGCACCTCCGGCTAGCTAGCGAGAAGGGAGTCGTCACGCGGCACATCCAACCTAGCCTGGGTCGTGGAGTTTGCGCTCGCCGCGTATTCTAACTCTGCTAGCTTTGGGCCGCGCGGGTAGCCAGCTACTGCCTGGTTTTATTTTCATTCCTCCCCCCTAAACTACAGGTTGATTCCACCTCTCGCCCGCCCTCTCCCCCTGCGGTCTGGAGGACCGTGTTCCCGCGAGTCCGATGAGTCTCTCGGGGCTCGATCCAGTGGCTCTCTTGCTGTAGAGTGCGGTGTGGGAATGCACGTTCGCTTCGCGTTAGGTGCAGGAAAAGGGGGTTGGGACGGATGATCCCTGGCTTCGCTCCTTCTCTCTCGAATCACCAACACCATTTCCCCGCTCGGCTTCAGCTCCACTTCACTTTTGGCGGTCTATGTATGTTGGTGTGATGACCAACCGGTAACGGTCACGTCGCGAGGGGCGCGAGGGGCGTTGGCTAATACAGGGATGGGGACAAGACGTTGCTACCATCGGGGGTTCGATGATGTGATCTTGTGATTCTTTTGACGAGCGCAGCCCTGCCGTGTCTGGCCGGCCACGTCTACTTACACAAGGCTCGGTGAGGAGGCATGTCTGCTGTTGGTAGGAACTTAGAATAGAACTAGGGGGGGGAGGGGGGTGGCATCCCCCACGTAGGGCCACACACCATTCCGGGTCCTACGGGCGCGTACATGACTCCGTCTTGGGGCCCGAGGAGGCCAGCCGCCAGGGACAGCTCTTAGCATCGTATAATCACTTCGTGGATAAGACACCATGCTGCGAGTTGACTTAGAGGGGGAGAGTGGTTTCACTTGGCGCCCCGGGCTCTGCCCACCCCCCTCTCCTGAATTTCTTATCACACACCGCTGCCACCGGACTGCTCTGCAATGTAAATTCGCTCACTTTAGCATGGAAGAGATAAGAACCTTCTCAGCAGAATGGCGAAGATGCCGTCGGTGCCGAGTGTGGAAGATGACGACAGACGGACCCCCGTGCCGGGCCACCCATCAAGACGAGAACGAAGTCCAGTGCGGCACTGATTGGATGAGAACGGACAGTGCTGAGCCGCGGACGTGCCGGCGTCGAACATGAGGATCCGTCGTCATCGGCTACGGCTGGTGAAGCGGTTGATTCAAGGGGCCGCCGGGGGTCGCCAGCGCCAACCCCGCCCCCCTTTTCCGACAGCAACCATCATGCGTCCCCATGGAATGTTAGGCAACTGGACGGAAGCCGCTCTTCCACACCCCCTCGCGCACCTCGAGGAGGACTTTTCATGATCAGTTGACAGATTTACTCTGAGGGGCGGGAAGGGCAGCGTCTTCTCGGAGCTTCCAAATGTTGACTCCTTTAGGCCGCCTGCGCACGGGAATTATATCGGGCGCATCGTATTGCTTTCTCAGCCATAGCCGCTTGGGTCATGGTCATGACCCCATACGTATAAGTGACTGGAGGGAGCTCAGCAGCACTCAGTGGCCTCCTAGGTACGGGCGCCTGTTTTCAATGCGAACGTCTATATTAACACCTTTCCCCATCCTCAAAGCTGCTCCCGTACTCTCAACTGCCACCCCAGGTTTGCACCGTTGTCTCTGCTTCACCTCTCCCTACCACTCCACATTCGGTCCTGTCTACAACCTTCTTGCGGTCATGTCTTCTCCATATGATAGTATCGGAAATGTCTATGAGCGCCCCGAACCTCCTCGCCAAGACACCATCTCGCGGGTCAACGGCAACGTCGCGCATAATGCTGCTTTCGGTATGACCCCACAGCCGGCTATGACATGGGAGAGGATACAAGCTAATGCTCTATCGAGGGGATTTGAAATGTGGTGCCTGCGGATTCACTCCTGACATCATCTTGCGCCTCGTCGATCATGCGAGGGTATTCGATGCGCACTCGCAATCAATGGAACACGTATATAGTGGCATCGAGCAGCTAGCAAATGACTGCGCAGAGGCTATCCAGTCCCCAGAATCTGCGCGCAGGCAGGACGGCTGCAGAGTGTGCGGGCTGCTGCCCGATCTGAGATTCTATGCTGGGGTGGTCGCGGCAAAAGGGGGCTACGTCGGCTTCGAAGGCGTGCTCAACTTTTTCTTTGAAAGCCAGCGCGAGCAGCAATACCTTCCTAAGACGCCCTTAATCGCCTCCCAGTACAGCATCAGTCAGATCTACGAGCACTTCAGGGAATGCGAGGGCCGCTGCCGCTGGGGACAATATGCGGTTCAGCACTCTGCCCCGCGTGCACCAGAGACTGCGGCCAGTCCTACATGTGCATCGCCCAGGTCGAACGTCTCGCAGCAAGCATGGCCAGTGCCGACCAGGCGGCCGCGGGGTTCTGTGGAACACTGGGCGAATACGGCGCAGCCAGGGGCGCTACGGGCAACAGGTCAGGCCGGTGACGGCGACACCGTTGACGATACCGCTAGCGCGATTTTCGATCGCTGACTGGAAAGGAATGGCTCAGAACTGTTAGTCTTTATTGATAGCTGAGGACTGAGTCGTGGTGTTTAGCTGCACATTTGTCCAGTCAGTGTGAGCCCAGATATTATTGTCTTTCCTTGCAGACTAAGAGTTGAGAGATTGGAAGAAAAACGCTCATTATTATGTATCTAAACCGCGTGCTTCCTCGGCTGCTGCCGGTACTCATATAGCTCATCTCATTACATGCACTATGGAACTTCGATGTGCTGATTGTAAGGCACGGTTGGTGCAGCACGTGATGTAGCCTGCTCAACTGGGAGCCGTGTGCCGTGTGTGGCTGAGACCCTGCGCCACATCTGATGGTTTTTTTTTTGGCCGGGCTGACAGCTGGCAAGCAACGTCCAACACAAACCTCGGGGCTGGCAATTTCAGGGGCTGCCAAATCAATCAAATGCATCGTCAGCTCAACGAAATGAATCGGAAGACCGGCTGTTCCTGGCCCTGACGCACATTTACCCCGAATATGCGAGTCGCCGGGCCGGAGTCCCCTCAAGCTCGAAGACGTATCGGGCCTCGCAGCACCCCTCAGCAGGCTCAGAGAAGTGCGGACATCCCGGTAAGCAAACCTCGTTGCCCCACTAAGGGGCCGCCCGCTGTAGAGATAGCTCCTTTGGCCTGGCCGGTGTATCCAACGAGGGAGTGTTTTCGCGATCTGGCCGCTAGCAGATAGATGGATCTTTCCCTTTCCACAGGACAGCTTCGGATGCGGGGGGAAGGGGTTTAGTGGCCAGGCTAGTTGTTGCCCCAGATGCCAAGATCCGGGAGACACGGCTGTTCCGGAACCCCAATTGCACAATTGCACTACCGTGAAGTGTGTGAAGCCCGGTCCGGCTGAAGCCCGGCTTCCCGGGACGATCGACGCCTCGGATCCACGAAAGCTAGCGGAGCCTGGGAAGAAGAACATCACAGCTTCCACGCACAGCCACGACTCGGGGATTGCAGGCCTAGCAGACCAAGCATGCTCCCTGGACTTAGGGGCTGCCACTGCAGGCTAATATGTTTTGAGTTGATTTGTTTAGTCCCCCCTATATGTGGCAAATTGGCAGAGTAACTTGGCGCAGCAAGGCGGCTGCTAGCCGCGATTCACCAGGTAGCGCTAGATTGGTAGCCTTCTCGCGATGCAAGATAGAGATAGAGATATCCAATGAAAAAGAAAGTCCGAAAAAAAAAGAATGCAGGAGTAACCAGCTCTGCAATAGCCACTGGGAAGTCAGCCACAGTATTCGCGCGCCCAGTCAGAAGTGGTAGGCTCGCTGCCTCTCCTGAACTTGCTTCTCCAGCAAGGCGAGCTTCTTGGCTTTCACTGTCTTGCGGATCTCGAAGACGTAGTACACGGCCATCACTGTCATTAAGCCAAAGGCCGTCCAAACAAAGGCGATAAATTTAGGGCCGATGGATGCGGACAGTCCGATGTGCTGGCCCCCGCTATTAATCTTCTGGACTGCGGGCTGTGCGGCGGTAGCTATGGCGATGTTGCCCATGAGGAGCGCAACCGCCGCGAGCGTGGAGATGACTATGCTGGCTACGGATATCATGGAGCCGTAGGTAGTCTTCAAGCACACCCGGGCAAGGGCAAATACTAGAGAAAGAGCGCAAAATACGGCGCCTAGCGCATAGCAGATGGCCAGGGCTTGGAGCAGCCCGGGGATGACGTTCAGCCCGTCCGCGACATTCTTTGTGATGGCAAGATCGGCCAGGCTAAGGTGCAATGGCCCAATCCCCAGCTCGTGGTCCAGCAGTGCCGAGACGTTGAGGGATGCTGCCCACAGTGAGTCAAAGGGGTCCTTGGTTTAGGAAACAGCGGGAAATACATACCGGCCTGAAAAGGTGCGGTACAGCCAGTCAAGTTGAGCGCAGCATCACTCCCGGTCGCGTTGGAGGCGAAGGTTCCCTCGCAGATATTCATGACGTGCAGCGAGTACCACTGCTGGATCCCCAGCATGCCGGTAAGCCTGTCGACGGCGCCGTCTCCTAAGTCTCCGAGATCTGACAGGCCAGAGTGAATAGCGCTCCCAGCCGCAGACGTCGCACTCGCGCACGGCCCAGCCAGTGATTCCCCTAGTGACCCGCACAGAGGCACCTTGAAATCTTGGAGCGCCGTATCCACGGTGGGGCTGAGGGCTTTTCCCAGCCCGGAGGTATTCAGCTGCATAATGTGCAAGTCTTCCATGAAGCCGGGGTTCTTGCCGGCGAGGAAGGCGAGCACAGTGAGCGCCAGGCTCGCCGCGGTGAGGACGACCAAGCCGAGAGATCGGGCTTGCATAGTGTGATGAGAGATGGATATGAAGCGCAAACAAAAATGGGGGGGAGAGGGAAGAACGAAGAAAAGAAATTCAAAGACCAGAAAGATAAAATTCCAAACGGACGGACGGACAATAGGACGACGAGAGCGATGTGTACACGTAGGTCTAGGGCCGTTCATGGTCGCTGTGTGGGGGACGTCTAAATTTGGGACTTGGCGCTATAAGGTTTTTTGGGGGGGGGGGGGGGTCCACGATCTCGGCTCGGGGACGCCCAAGCCCGCCCGGAGCCAGGACCCGGGCCATACGGGCGCCCACATAGGCCGAATAACAGGCTTGAGTGCCGGCATCTTCTCACTTCATGTCGCTTCATGTCTGTTTATTTAACTTCTTCTCGAGCAACAAAACCCCCCTCCTGGCAATCCTGCTTCCCCTCGCCACTACCTGTAAGCTGCCGCTGATAGTGCTCACAACTCACTTTTTCTCTCCCTTTAACGTAGACGCATACACACAAAGTCACACACGCAGGGGCACAAACATGTCCACTACACCAATCCTCCCCAAATTCACCGAGGATGGGTACGACGGCACGGAATCCGTCCTGTTTATTCATAGCCTTTTCGGCACCGGCATGGAGTGGGACGGTACCGCTCGCCACTTGCTTGGGTTGAGTGACCGGTACCACGTATTGCAGCCGACGCTGCAGCAGCGCGACTTCGTGGACATGCCGCGATGCCTGTTCATGCTGTCGAATCTCATCCGCGATAGGGCCAAGGACGGTGTCGTCCACGTTGTGGGCATAAGCATTGGGGCGTGCGTAGCCATTGCGCTGGCCCAGTACCACCCGGACCTGGTCAAGTCCGTCTGCGTGTCGGGCTTTTACCGCTTCGGCGGTTGTAAGCGCCTCATCTTGCCTTACGCCGTGTACCTCCTGAGCCGATATGTGAACCGCAAGAGCGATAAAAGGGGCTTCCGTTTCCACGAAAGCCGGCGGATTGCTAAGGTCCTGACGATGGACAACCTCTGGGAGATTCCAGCAAGGGTTGTCATTGTTGGAGCTGCCCGTTTCAGCCACAGCGAGGTGGAGGCCGCGAAGCATGTGCGCGCTAGGCTGGGCGCCGGCTCGAACGTGCGGGTTGAAGCCGGTAAGGGATTCGGGCATCTGTGGAACGTGCACCGTCCGGACGTCTTCGCGCAGCTAGTCTCGGCCACGGCGTCGGGGCAGTGGGCGCCCGGACTTGGGGAATTTCTAACCTCCGTGGAGTGAAAGCCGGAATTTCGGCATAGCATTGTTGTAGCTCTTTCAGTAAGTTGTCGGGACGTCGAACATTGCATACAGAGCCGTGCGTAGATAGGTAGAACGCAGCTGGCCTGCTAAGATAGTGCATACATGTACCTTCTTAGGTACCAGGTAGTCCCAGGTACATAGGTACATATACATGTTTTCAGATGGCCAGCGCTATGATCGTCCATCGCGAAGTGCACAGGGAGACGGTAGCCAAGAATAAAGCAAATTGGCTAGACCCGCCGTCCACCCTAGCGCGACTGGATGGGCGCAATGTTGAGGGAGGATACCAGCCAACATCATGCAATGGTTGGCAAGACGTCGCGAGACGCGAGTGGGCTAGGATGAGGAGGGGGCGGGGGTCGATAGGGGGGATCGATGGGGGAGTCAGTCGTCTCCCGGCCCTTGCCTCGTCCTCTGCATAGGGGGCGATGGCTATGGGGGGACCGGGAGGGGGCGGGCCAGGATGGCGTCGAAGTGGGCCATGCATATGATTCACAGTCGGCACGGGCGGCATGGTGATAATGCTCTTCTGCCCGTGGCCAGCGAATCACTGCTTAGTTCTATTTTCACTTCCAACCAGTCGAGAGGTCGCCCTTTCTTCCTACCGCTGATCGCCGGGGGCTGAACGTCGGTGCCCCCCAGGCCACCCCATGCGCAGCTGGCAGACTTTTCTTCGTCACGCTAGAGTGCAAGAGTAGAATGCGGGCTTGTGCCGCGCTGGACGTCGAAAGGGGATGGGATGGATGTTGTCCGGCCTCGCTCCACGTCGGCCGGATCACCAACACCGTTGTCTGCCTGCCTTCGACTTCGTTTCGGCAGTTCTTGCCATCAACTTGGCATCACATCACCAAACCAACCAACCTTCTCGGCTGTTGGGCAGACAGCGGCGCGATGTGTACACCGCAGCACAACCTGCTTGCCGTCTGGCCCGAGGAGCTTCATCAGCAAGGAGGGTCTTGTGACCATGCCGGCGGCATGTTGGAATGGTAATGGCTGTTTAGGAAGGCTCCTCCGCTCATGCATAGGGGTGCTATGGCCGGCCGGCCGCGGCCAGCCCGCGAGAAGCGGTGGGTAAAATAGGGGCTGGGGGCGGTCACCCCATCATCGAGAGTCTCGTATCCGAACCTTGTGAGTCCCTTGACGCCTGCAACACTGCCACTTTTGCCTAGTTCGGCCTGCTCGGACACGGCTCGGAGAGAACGCATGTCCGTTGCTCTCAGGAGTCCCGTAATGGAAAATAGGGGGGCGGTTGGTTCTCTGGGCGCCCCCGGCTCTGCCCACCCTCCTCTCCTGAGTTCTGCTCTACTACCACACCCCTCTTTTACCGCCCTGCCACTATTCGTCCGTCTGACCGTAGAATGGAACCCAGAGGCCGCCGGTGCCTAGCGCGAAAGGTGACGACAACCTGGCCTCGATGCCGGGCCACCCACCAAGACAAGAACGAGGCCCCGAGCGGGATTCATTGGCTAGCACGGGGCGGGCAAATGGTAGACAACGGACCTGTTGGTCCGAACACGAGAATCAGTTGCCATCCATCGCGACTGGTAATGGAGAAGAGATAAGGGGTCGTCGTAAATGAGGTGATGGCGCCTCCGCCCCCCTTTTTTCTACGCGCCGTGCCATTCTACCAGGATGTTCTCGCCACGGGGGCGTGGGAGATCGCAACGAGACAACACCGAGACAGCAACGAAAAGAGGGAGGCGATACCCTTGCTTCTGCTCAACGCCCCCGGTTCTACCCCGCCACAATGTGCTATAAAGGCGGGGGCTCCTCCATCAAATATCACTTGTGTCCTTGGACTCTTCATCTCCCCAGCCCTCTCTGACCGACATACGCTCTCCTGCACATCACGCCTTTGGCAAGATCACTTCCATTTCATCATGACACCGCCTCCACCCTACAGCGCCAGGCATGTGTTCGAGGACGCAGACGAGCTAGATGTGCCTGGCCCTTCCGACGTCATATACATTTCGGACGATGAGTCTAGCTCTGGCGACGGTCCAGGCCTTGGCAGCCAAGCCACGACGAGCACTGCTGCTGATAACAGCTACGGTGAGACGGACCCTATATTATCAGGTTGGGCTCGGTCGCGGGGCAAAAGATGATGCATGCTAATCGTTCGCCTCAAGAAGACCGGTCCGAGACTCCAGCCACCAGCGTCTCCGGCCCTTTCAGCATCCCCGCCACAAAGCGAAAGCGTGGGCATAGCGGGGGCCCAGAGTTGCAACCCCGGTCGAAGCGGCACCATGCCACCAGCGCCGCCGAGATCGCCAAACTCTCCATCGAGAAACTCGCCCACATGGTCTCCACCTACGTTTCCGCTCGTGGCTCGACCTTTGAGATCTGGCACATCGACGCCATGTCCGCCTCGAACAAGGGCGTCAGTATCCTTTCGGCAACCACCCCAAGCACCATTCTCGTCCTGACTCACTCTTCCGACCATATCCGCCCTGTTCTTGTCGTGGTTATGCTTTCCGAGAATACCATCACCATCTACGATCCCTGCCCGGCTGCCACAGAGGAAGCTGTGGCCGTCGTGGTCCCGGTTTTGGACTTGCTCAAGGACCACCATCAAGGAATAGACAGATCCACCTTCACATACTCTTACCATCCTTGCGCTAAAGTGCGAGATCAAAACAACTGGAGCACCGCCCTGTACGCCTACGCACTTACGCTCATCAGCGGACGGAGCGTCCCCAAGCACCACCTGAACCTGCCGCTCTGGGGCTACGTCCTGTCCTCTCAATACTCGGGAGGCCAGCAAGTGGACCTAATGTCACGGCAAGTCTTCACGGAGGCCTGGGTTTGGTCGGCCACACATCTAGCCCTGGCGGGCCGAGATTTTCCTTGTCCCCTCCTCGTTGCGGCCGCGAAGAGCTTACGCCGGGACTTCGGCATGATCAGTCTCATTTTGGAGGAGGTGATTGATGAGCACGTGAAGGAAGCAAAGCGCATGGAGAATCTGATCAGATGTCCCATACTTCCAGACGGAGGACTGACCGGTGAAGACACCTACATGACCAAGGTTATGCGCGACATACAGCAGGATTTCTTGAAACTTGAAGTTCGAGAAAGGGTGAACTCGATAATGAAAATCTGCTGGAAGTGAGATCCGGCGGGCCGCGCGGGATGCCCGCAGCTTTAGCTACTAATGTAGCTACATGGTTTCCTTGCTCTCTGTCTTTCGTCCTGTCTTGTCTCATCTCTTCTCTTCCTTCTTCTTGTCTCTCCTCTCTCTTTCCCCTCCTCTCCCCTTAATGCAGTATCAGACCTCGATAGCTCTCTCTCAATGCAGTGTCCTTCGATTCAAATGTGTCTTGGAGTTGACTATCTACCCGTACCGTCCGCGCCCCGACCTTCATCCCGACGTTGGACGTCCACCGAAGACTCCGACGTCCGCATGACCGCCCAGGATCTGGGGCAGCTCTCGCGGCACACGCCGAGACGCATCAGCGCCAATCACGTATTACGTCAGCAGCCAATGGAGGCGCGCAGTCCCTGTAGAGCAATCTTCAGTCGACGGCCTCGGGAACCCACGCCTAAGAAGTAGTCCCTTTGGTGGTGGTAGTAATCCCAGCGACAACGTCGCCCGCTCCTGCTCCCCGCTCTTGCTCCCCGGTGGAGGTGGGAGGAAATGGCTCCGTTCAACTCCAGGAGGGGGAGCAGCGGCGAGAGAGACAGCGGGATGGACTACAAGACGAGGCTCGAAGCCTCTTACCGGAGTGGGGAGCAGGAGCGGCTTATGCATATTAGGTACCTACATGTAGTAGGTAGGTACATAGGTATCTAGGTATGTACTTAGGTAGGTTCATGTTATGATCTGCTCATATTCGCACACCTTCTGCTTCTATCCTGTAGCCCTCGTCCTCCCGCCCGGATCTCTGTTGCCTGTTCCCCCTTTATGCGGCTTGGCATATCACATCACTTCAGAACAAACCAACCATGCATGCCACTTGGCCAACGAGCTAAGGACCGTCCAGTGGTAGATGAGAAAAGTGATGCGGCAGGAAAGATCCACTCCTGGGAATAGTTTTCCACTGCGCTGCCGAAATCGCTGGTGGTGAGGTGGCTCATGGAAATACAGGATCCCGCGCATAGGCGAGCCAAACCAGGCATATTCAGGAAGTCCGGCATCACATGGCGCCCTCTCCCATAAAAAGGGGGTGTGGCGCGGTGCTAGGTGCGTAGAGTGAGCAAGATCATCCAGGCTCATAATTGGTGCTGCTAGGGGGCGTATGGTAAACCAGGCCGGCCGCCGAGGTAGACCTGCTCGTCAATTTCCGAAGCCACCTCGGTTGACGGCAGCGGCGCGAAGGGCACGGAAAGTTGGTCGAGACTGCACGCGCGCGCGCACAAGCAGAGTGGTTGTTGGACTCGCATCTAGCCCCCTATTTCCGTACTATATTGGACACGTCGACTTCTCGTTCTAGGGCTCGCCATCGCGGCCCAGTGGCGCTCACGGAGAGTCCCTGTGCCGTCTCTTTCCTGCGCTCCGGCCAAGCGCCAACCCCCTTCTCCCCTCAAGCCGTCCCCCGTGAGGATTTCCGCGCCAGCACCCCTTTACGGCGCAGCCATGACCATACGGGAGAAAGAAGAAAATAGAATGTGATGCGCATGTGCACCCCCCTCTTTGCTATGCGTACACCTCCATCTCGTTCCATGCTTTGCCCTGTTCATCAGCGCCCTTCTCTTCCGCCAGTCCGAGGATGTAAACGTCCGGACCTCACCGCCCCCATCATCACCATCGCGGGAACCCACCTGCGTACGTCTGCAGGGAAAAGTCCTTCCCTGCTGACCCTCCCCCCTGATAGTGCCTTCCCGTGCGGTGGCCAAAATAGAGTCCACGGGGCTTCTATTCGGCCGAGGAGAGCGCGCCGACAACCCCCCCCTCCCCGCCCCCCCCCAGAATACCACCCAGATAGAAACGAGACAGCCTTGATCCAGAATCCCTCTACTCACTGGTATCGACGATGCCGCGATATCCGGGCGTTTTACGGTCTCGGACCATCTGGGCCAGCACGTCATGAGACACCGTCACTTAGCATGGAGGATAGCTTCCCGTTCCTCTCTGCCCTCACTCTGGTAGTCCGGCTACCAGCTATCTACAACGAAACCTTGCCGTAAAATCCATGATAGCCAAGCCTTCCTTCTGTAGCCCCAATCCTCTCCATACGAGATATTTTTGGTACCTTCTTCTCAGATGCCGATAACCGGTCCCGGATGTATGCGCATAGTGTGTCGGCCTCTTGTGCTTGCTCAGTTGGCCTTGTAGAATCCTCTGGCGAAGTGTGAAGTATGTCGTTGCCCATCTCGTTAGCCACCAGGAGCTCCTTGTAGTATCAGGTAAAGACTCAATAAAAATACAAATAATTTGACTTGGAACAGAGGGTCAAGCATCAAGAGAGGAAGGCCACCAAGCACATTGTCAAGCGTTACCTCATTGCCTCTCCCCAATTTCAAGCCTCAACGTCCGGCGCCGCAGTCTCTAAGGCCGCCAGTCAACCACTGCCGCCGAGGTTCCTTTCTTCCGCCCTTGCCTTTACCTGCACCCGTTGAGCTCCCCTGGTGCGTAGCATTCCCTCACACTTCCCTCTCGTTATCTCCAGACCCATCTTCGTTAGCAGAGAACCAGTCCTCGGGCTACCCTACTACTCGGCCTTCAACGGCCCTTATTCCACACATCGCACCATCAACAGATCGCCCCGATCTTCCCTCACCACTCGAGAAATGAAGACCATCAGGCAGTTTCTGGCTGGGCCACTCCAATCAGTCGAGAACGTCGCAAAATATGGCTATCCATCTCAGAATCCGGATTGGCTCCCTGCCCCCGAGACTAGGAAGTGGAACCTCAGCGAGGCTACCATCGCCCAGCACCTGGAATCCCTGCTCGGAATCGATTTCGAGCCTCGTCCTTTTGCGTGGCGCGAGCCCTTGGGCGACGATGACGGCCGAGTGTACAGCGAGAAGGGCATGGAGGAGAACTGCCTGAGACACTTTTACGACAAGGTCGCTGCCTGTGTCAACCATGGCCTCCACGAGCTGGGCGTGATTGAGAGGACTCTCGTCCGCGACGGAGGGGCGACAAGCCTGGGAATTCCGGCCTTTGTCGACCAGTACATCGTCCGTTCGGGCTCGGACCCAGATACTAACTCGGACGGGCTCTTCACCCCCAGGTGCTGCATCGAGTATGCCCGCCACCGAAATCATGTCCATGTTCATTTGGTTCGCTTCTCGTGACCGATCCAACATCGTCCAGTTTTGGCGGGCAGTCTGAACACCTCTGAAATCATGTCCACTCTCGTTTGATTGACTTGTGGCCGACTCAACGTCGCCCAGTTCTGGCGGGCAGTTTGTCCGCCATCAGAATATGTCGAGTTCCATTCGATTCACCCCTTGCGGCTGATCCAACATCAGCAGCGGACGGGTGAGATACTTTAGCAAAATATTATCTTATGGCGTGCATGATCGAGCCTCACTAGAGGAGACCCGACTCGAGGGATCCTGGGTCCGTGCATGTGGCTCATGTGCACGTCCCACCGCGCGCGCACAGCTATAATTAATTTGCAAATGCCCCCATGCGATACGGATTGAAAACGACGCCAAGGCGATATACGCAGTACTCCGTAGCCCGCAACGCAACTGGCGATGCAGCCGGCCATGCAACTGGCGATGCAGCCGGCCATGCAACTGGCGATGCAGCCGGCCATGCAACTAGCAATGAAGCCGGCAACGTAGCTGACAACATACCTAGTAGATACCAAAGTGCCTATATAATGTACCTGGCATCGCGTACAGGGTGCAGCAATGATTTGCGTGTGGCTGGCGGCGCGACGCGTGCGTGCGGGACGCGCGCATAAGCCACCTGCGCGGGCCTATGGTCCAAGGAGCAAAACACCACGCAGCACCTAGTCCGTACTCTTACGGTCCACCAAGTCGGTCTCTTCCAGATATGGAATTCCACTCCGTGAACACCGCAACCGCAGCTCTGCTGCGATTATCGGCAGCTGGGCTCTCTTCGGCGGGACTCCACGTTATCATGCAGGCAGTATTTTTACTTGTCTCCTCAAAGACTTACTGCGCACTCCGTCAGGCTGCACGGCCCAGGCTGCACGGCCCAGGCTGCACACAACTAGGGTTCAGCCGGCCTACTGTAGGATTTTCTTCTCTCGCTTCCCGATCTAGCTAGCTTCTCCCTCCTTCCCTCGATCAATTGCGGTGCATTAATTCCTTTATTATTATATCTTTTTTTATCGGTTTATTTTTTTTTTGAAACGCGCGTCGCGACCATCTGCATCCTTCCCTCGCCCGACACTTGAATATTACGCCGTACATTAGGTACGGAGTACTCCGTAGGGTAAGTACCTGTCTGTACCAGGTGAGTGCCTAACCTACCATGTAGGTATTTAAGTACCTAGTAGGTACCTCCTAGGCACTTGGGTCGTACTCCACCCAAGCACGGATGAGGCCGAAAAAAAAAAGCCCCACCAAGTGCCTGTGGCGCAGACGCTCAGCCACATACACCGCTTCAAAGTGGCCCCGCGATGCAGCTGTCAATCGAGCTGGCTACGTCACGTACCGCACCAATTTTGCTTCGCAGTCGATGCTGCTTCCACCCGACAAATACGCGACAATAGCGGTTGAGTATCGCTGTTCGCCGAAGCGCAACCACGGGCGATGGCCACCGAAATTCAAAAGAATACTCGAGGAACCTAGCTAGCTGCGGGTGCGGTCGCAGCGGAGCAGCTACTTGCAGGCGCGGAGGCAGGATCACGTCTCCGGAAAGGATCAATGGTGCGATAGATAGTGCATTTCTGAAGTGCTATGTGACTGAGAGGTACGTAGCTCTCTGCGTGGCTGCAGCTGCTGGTGTTGGGTCAGCGGTAACCGTTGATGCTGAATTAGTCGCAAGAGACAACTCAAGCAAGAACAAGAACAAAAACAAAAATGGAATATGAATTTCGCGGTGCTCAAAGTTGCTCGATATGGATGATGTTGGATCAATCTGCGAGGCATCTGAAAACGGGAAACAGCTTTTCATGGGCATCGTAACCCCTGCGAGGGGCGACGGGAAGGAAGCGACGTCGAAGCACGAACAGCCTGGCGAGTGAGTTGTTCCGCGGCTGAGGTGTTCATGTGCCCATGCCCCTCACATGGGACCCAGACCACAAGATCTGAAAGGCTGAAAGCAAATCAAGTCAAGGCGGCGAAGAAAAGCAAAACAAAGACGAGTAAAAGAAAAAAATAAGAGAGAAAGAGAGAGTGTGTTGATCGGTGAGCTATACGGCTTTAATATTCGCGTCAGTAGTGGCGCTGCCGGTGGTGACGGGGCACGAGGTAACTCACAGCAGCTTTTCCCCTTCCCCCCAGCTGGCGCGGCGGCTCTACCTGCATCTCCTTCATGAAAATACATGACCGTGGACGTCTCCGGGTTCCACCTAGGCCTTTCGTTGAGAACAGCCTCCATCGTCAAGAATTCCGCCCTGCCGATCGTGGCCTTTTGGTTCTTGCAGGCCGGGTCCTAGTGCGGGCGGACACGCCGTCGGCTGTTCTCGCCCTTGAAGTCGAAGGGATGGCTCGAGAGGCTTGTTGACGACCCCGTCTGGCTTGACACGGACGGCGTTCCGCGCCGGGCAGGATGTTCTCAAAGGGGTCTCTTTGCCGAGAATGCGCGTTACGGTCAAGGATGCTAGTGCTGAGCCGGCGAGAGGCAGACGCACCGTCGCGTACTTGAGGTATGCGCCATCAACGGCCTCCTTTGTTCCGGAGTACGTGAAGTCGCTCTCAAAGTCGCCGCTATCCTGGTCGCCGTGGTCGCTCGACTTCATGCGCGTCGCGCCCTCGGAAAGGTGGGATGTGTCGGGATCGTCCTCCGGCTGTTCCTCATGTCCCTTCCGGCGCTGAAAGCTCGGCTTGACGGGCGCTGAGCGGAGGACCATGTCGTGCTCGCCTGTCTCCACCTCCACAAGCTCAAGGACGCACACCTTCTGGTCGTCCACAATCGCGCCAAATCGGCTAGGCACCAGGGGAGACCAACAGGGGCTGTTGACGGCAAGGGCTGAAGAGGTTGCCGAACAAGTGCAAATGAGAACGGACGCTTGGGGAGAGTGTAAGAAACAAGAAAAAAAAAACAAGAATCGGGAGACGCGCAAGCAAAGAGCAGAGTTGTGCAAATGACAATAGGCGTTGGTGACAAGTATGGGAGGGAGAAGGCAAAGTCCGTGAGACTCAAACAAAGCTGGATGGCAACGGCTGGCTATTGGGCAACGGCTGGGCTTCAGGTCGATGAGCAGAGAAGCTGTACGGCCGGTGGCTGCTGGGTTGTGCTTCTCCTACTCTCTTCCTGTAACTAGGGGCTCACGGCATGCGATGAGCATATTCGCGGAGAACTTGCGCTTCGAGTCCTGCTCAGCTCAAGGGCAAAATTAGCAACTGGTCTGCCGGATCCTTCTGCGAGATCCACCACTGACGAAGCACAAGAGGCAGCATATCGCACGCACCGCCCCCCATGCCGCTCTGTGTCATCGGCATTGAGAGACAAGGCACACAGAACCTCCCATATGATGAGGACGGAAGCTACAGATAAGAGACTTGGTTTCTTCCAGTCTGTGGCAATGCCAGCCTGGTAGATAGCTGGTAGCCGGGCTACCTCCAAGAGCTGTGTGCAGACGAGCAGAAGCCATCGTCTCATGTCGCCTGATAGCGTCCCGTGGCGTGTTGGTCCAAATAGGGCCGACATTGAGATCAGAAGATGGGAAGGAAATCGGTGGGCTCTAGAGCGCCCACTCCTGCGAGTATGAGACGTCGCGGCGTTGGGGGAAAAGGGGGGAGCGGCGATTGGTACAGGTTTCCTGCACGGGACGGCAGAAAACGAAGGGCACGGAGGAGGGATCGCTCGGCAAAGGCAACAACGCAGGAAGTATTCGACCAAGATAGAAGCGTACGCGTATGAAAGGGCGGAGGTACATTCTCTTTCCTGTTTCCTTTACGGACACGGGATGACTGCACGGTAGGGGGGTGCAGCGAGGAAAACTGAATCCCTCTTGACCCCGGCTCGTGAAGTTGGATGCCTGTCAAGTGGAAGCTCTATGGCCTGGATCCAGAAGCCCGCTATGTTGCATGCACACACATGGGGGCCAAGCCGATAATGGTAGCGGCAGCATCACGATGTGATGTTCTTGTTGGAAGGGCATATTGACCGGCTGCTAATACGAGCCGCCCGATTCGAGCAGGATAGCGCGGTATTCGTGGTCCCATGCACCGTTAGCCCATACGCTGGCTTCGCGACGCACCTCTTCCCCCTTTTCCCATGCCGCCACGCTCTCGCCTCCGCGTGGCCCGCATTTCCATGGCCCGCCATCATGAAGACCAGCGGCTGCCGTGGCGAAAAACTAACCCCTGGAACTGGCGGAGTGTGGGAGGGCGGAGGGAGAGGCTGTGCGGGACGCAGCGGCCAAGTACACCATCAAGCCTGCGTGCGTTTGCGTACTTGGTTGTTAGCCGTGTCTGTCTCGGTCAGACGGGCTGGCCAACACACGACGATTTCTGCAGCGAATCGGGCAAGCGGAGGTAGCGCCCGTAGCCCATTGCCCACCTCCCCTCCCCCTTTTACGATGGCTATCTTTGGCTTTATTCCTGGCTGGCTAGTCGGCGAGCCGTGCACGCACGTCTATGACAACATATAGCCGGCAAGAGTGGCATCTTCTTGCGACCTTGTAATGCTTGTTGAGGCCGATCCCCCCCGGTGATGACTGATCGCCACGAGGAGGACCTTGGGTATCAGGGGGGGATGCTGAGCGCAAAGACACAAGACGCTTTTGAATGCGCTGACGAGACACGAATTTTTTCTTTTTCATACGGAAAAGGGGAGCGGTCCGATAGCGCTCCTCGCAGAGTGCTGACGTCAATATGCTCCTGCTGCCTGCCGCCCAAGAGCATGGGACATCGCCACTGGTGTCAGGCCATATTTTTCGGCTGGCGGGCCAGAGGCCGCCCAGCCATAGATTAAAAAAAGTAACAGAGAAGGGGGGGTTTGTTCCTTGAAACAGGCATGGCTGATGAAGTGACTCGTTGAGAATGCGCAGCTGCTAGTGCGGGAGAAAAGGGAGGAGAGGACGACATATGGGGGGCAGCCAGTCTCTGGTGATTATTGGTTTACGCGTTCCTGTGCATGCATGGGCTAAGCTGATCATATCCGGGAAGGGTCAGTCAGGGTCGAATGGCCTCCGCTCAGCGAGAAAGAAAGGGGTGGAACGAAGAAGGATGCCAAGGCTGACGAGTCACGCCCTCGTTGCCCTTTGTCATCGGCGGAAGGAGGTAGAGAGAGCTAGACTCTGCCGGGTAGACACAAGAGTCGGGACTGTGCTAAGGGAGCTGCGGACTTCCGTTGCGCTGCTATGGCAGGCACACCACGGATGATGATGTGTTTCTCGTATGTAGCAATAAGGAGCTCGCAGCTAGAAGACAGCGGGAGGGGGGGAAGAGAGGGAGTGAGGGAGGGAAAGGACACTACAGACATTTTGGATCCTAGTGCATGCCGCGGCCTTGTTGGCCGGCGTCTTGCTGCGGAGTGTGGTGTTGGAGCGCGGGTTCGCGCCATGCTGAGTGTAGGAAAAAGGGGGTGGGACGGATGATCCCCAGCCTCGCTCTCATCTCGGTCAAATTACCAACACCCATTTTCCTGCTTCAACTTCATTCCAGCAATTCTGGCCTCCAGGAGCCCTTCTACATCCATACATGTGGGTGTGATGACTGGCCCGGCAGCGGCCACGCCGTAAGGGGCGTTGGTTAATATGATGCTCCAATGATGGGGGCCTTGAGATTCTCTTGCCGTTTTTGTCCGGCTGAGTCTGCTCGGACACGGCTCGGCGAGGGCACATGTTGGTAGAAGCTTCGAAATAGAACATAATGGGCATCCTCCAAGCAGGCCACGCCCTTCCAGGTCCTACAGGGCGCGTAGGTACCTCCGTCATCGGATCTGGAGGAGTACAGTTATCAGGAGCAGCTGTGACCACCGCACAATCACATCATGAGTAAAAGAAACTATACCGCAGGCGAATCAGGGAGGGTGGTTCCGCTTGGCATCCCAGGCTTTACCCACCCCCATCTCCTGAATTTTTTATCACACTCCACTGCCGCCAGGCTGCTCTGCCATGTTAATTCGCTCATCTGTCCGCATGACATGGAAGAGATAAGAACCTTCCTAACTGGGATCGCGAAGATGCCGTCGGTGCCAACTGTGAAGGATGACGACGGCCTGGTTTATGCCGGGCCACCTGCTGAGACGAGAGGGGAGTCTAGTGCGGCACTAGTTGGACGAGAATGGGCAGTGGTGGGCCGCGGATGTGTCGGCGTCGAGCACGAGGATCCGTCACCATCGGTCACGGCCTGTAAAGCAGTTGGTTTAGGGGGCCGCCGTAAAGTTGTGATAGTCTGGCTAAGCTGGGGGCTGCTGGCGCTCAACCCGCCGCCCTTTTCAGACAGCAGCCATACCAAGAACACTAGAGCATGGTATTATTTCATAGCAGTAGCCTCTCGGGTTATGGCAATGGGCTCACGGGTATAAGTGACTGGAGCTCATCAACACCTAGGTACCCCTAGGCACAGATGTCTATCTTCGATAGGGAACGTACCTACCTAGGTATATATCAACGCCTTTGCCCGTTTTCGAAGTTGTTCCGTATTCTTAACAACACCCCCAGGCTTGTACCTTTTTCTCTTCTTCGTCTCCCTCTACCACTCCACATTTAAGCCTCTTCTATAACCTCTTCGCGGTCATGTCTTTGTCATACCTTAGATCGGGCTCTGAACACGACATGCCTGCTCAGCGGGAAGCCGCCCCACCAAACAACACCGACGACGGTATGAGCCCACAACCTACCGGCTATGACATGAGAGCGACTGCAAACTAACCTCGCGCACCACAGATTACCTACTCTCCATACATCTGGACTGTGGCACTTGCGGAATGGACCCGCAATATATCCGACGTCTCATCACCCAAGCCACGAATTTCCCTGGCGCAGAGGCACACCGAAGCGTACTTGACTACATCAAAGACGTAGCAGACAGCTGCCAGGAAGCTCTCGAAAACCGGGGATCCGAGAAAGAAGGGGCAAGGTGCATCACGTGCGGACTCGGGCCTGACATAGACTACTTGCGTCGGACGGTCAGCAAACTCGGAGGGCCGCCGGGCCCTAGAAAGTTCGTGGGCGTTCTTGAGAAGATTGCAGGCAAAGAGTCGCCCGACCCGAACCCGTTCGAATACGGTCTCGTGTTCAGCATCGATTACGTGTCTGCTTACTTCGCGTACTGCGTGCAGCGCGCTTACTCGGCCCTCCAATGGACTGCTGCCAGTTCTCCGCGGCCTAGAACGAGGCCACCACTGCGACGAGGGTCAGTGCCGGTTGAGCAGGAAGTGGAGGGTTCGGTGCCTGAAGCGTCTGGTGGTGATACCGCTAGCGCAATTTAGGAATAACGGTCACAGTAAGGATTGACTGGAGCTGCGAGGCTTCTTAGATAGCTGGGAACTGAGTCGCGGGGGGGTGTTTGGCTGCAAATTTGTCCAGAGTGAGCCCAAATATTATCCTTTCTTGCTGACTGACAGTTGGGAGATTGAGAAATGAAAAGCGCTAGTGATGTATGTGTCTAAACTTCCTAGGTTTGTTACTCATATAACTCATCTCAATTCATACCTACTTGGTACGTAGAGAGGTGCTTGTTATTTCTCTTGATATGCTTCATCCGTAAGGCACGTGCACAGCCGCCACACTACATATCATATTGCTACGTGTATTTAGCAGGAACCTCCGACTGTTTGTTTATTTTTGTACGTTTGCGTTATTATAAGATTGTTGGTGCGAAAGGTGATGACTTCGTTCCGCGGAATTGGCACGGTGAGGGCGTTCTTGTGGATCACGCAGACATTGCTTCGGCCAACATGGGCCGGCCCAATTGGCCATCGGACCGCAGGTACAGGAAAGTACGAGCTGCCCGGCGAAGAGGAGGGCCAGAACGCAACTCAGGAAGAGGAGACGAAGTCGGTGGAGACCGGCGGTTCTGCTACGTGTGATGAGCCGGCACCAATGCGACGCCAGCTGAAGGGGAGCGGCCACTTTCGCTGGGAGGTTTAGGGGGCGCTGAGCCATCATGGGCTGATACTACGAGGGCCACGCGCTGACATTGACTCTTGCTTAGTTACTAGGTACCTACCTAAGTAGCTCGTACGTAGTGTTACAGTCTATTTTTCTCTCGACAAGCTCGCGGCTCGCGTATAGGACAACGAGCGCACGTCCATATATGCTTCCTCGCCCAAGGAAGGTCCTTCCGGCGGGACATCAACGGCAGGGCGATGCTTCGGAGCGTATGAATAGTGATGTGCCAGGGGAGAGGATGGATTCAATAAAGGAGGCCGCAGATCGGTGGCCTCCAGTTCCTGCCTCCACGTCAGCTGGCCATCAGCACCATCGCCCACCCGCCGTCCTTTCTCGTTGTCGGCAGTTGTGCTCCGTCGAGATCAAGTCACCATAGAGAATCAACTGGGCCCCTCGGATCCTGTTTAGGCAGCAACGACAGATTATAAGGGGCGTGTCATATAACGGCATGACCGTGTAGGCCGTCGATCGGCCTGCAGCCTCGCCTATAACGCTAACTGACTGTATACGTGCGATCTTGGGAGGACGCCGGTGCTATCTCGGGTCGACTCGACAGGCCGTCGCTGCCACGTTGTATGGAATCAAAGAGAACGCTCCTTCTGCGTGCGCCTGGCGCAATCTGCCGGCTGGCTTGCTGCCGCCATCTCGTATAGGAGAGGCGCTAGGTATGGGAGCCTGGCGAGGGGGATGGGTTGCCGTCAACGAGCCCTTGGCCCGACGTCGTACCCACCAAGGAGCAAGCCCGTCCCGCCGGTCGTGTCTATTCATACCCATCTAGTCAGAGACGGCAGCCTGCAGCAAGGGGCGTATTGAGGGACATTCTGTAGCCGATGTATTATCGGATGATGGGAAACGAGGCGCGGGCAACGAGCTCAGAGGCTGGACGACGTGAGGCCGCAAAGGTTGGGGAGGAAAGCCCCTGAGCACGGCCTCCTGACCACCCTGCGCTGGCGTGCCAGGCCTCGGCCCCCGTACTCGTACGATATGCGCCCACCCCGGGCCACCCCCTGTCTTCTTGACAGCGTTATCGGCCATCTCGCTGGCCCGCTTGACCATACGACGCTCCAGGATATGGCAAGCAGAACGAGGCCTGATCAAGAAGGAGGCAGAGCCATGAGAGACGTCAGACCCCTCTCTCGCGATCATTACGACGCCGACTGTGCCGACTGTGCCGACTGTGCCGACTGAATCATATGGATGACCGATTTGACCTATTCTGACGCCATCTTGACATGCCCACTCCTGGCCCTCTACGCCCTTACCGACGAGGCCGTCCCCAGCATTGAATTTGATGAAGATTGAGGGACGACCGAGCACGTATGCGTGCCAATTATAGAATGGTGGTGTCTTGTGATAGTCCCGGCCCAACACGTAACTAGTCCACGTCTTTCCCCCCTTTTCCCTCTTATCCCCCTTCCTGAGACAGCGCCTAGCGCGACGAGTACGAGCCGGAATATGGCAGACGATGGTGCAATCAATGCATGTCAGATGCGAGCTCATCGCCCACCGACCGGGCCGTGCATCTATCAATGTGATAGACGGTTCCTATGACTTAGGCGAGGAAAGGCCGAACGAAGAGCGGCAGAGCTCTGAGGGCCGGTTTAGCTGTGAGATCAAGGGCCGTCTGGGCCGGTAGGTAGCATCCACAAGGACTTTCGTCCCACTGGCTGGCTGGCTGCCTTGGGCCGATAGCCTAGCAGCCGTTGACACATATATTTCCTCAAGTGGCCCTTTGCCCACGGTTCCAAGCCCCTTCCATGTTGAAGCAAAAAAAGACTTCAGCACTACACCATTTTCCCCTGGCTTTATCACATAATACAACATGTCTGATTATCATCTAAGTGACGACGATGATTCTGTGCTAGATTCCGTGCTACAGAGTTGGTCCCCCCTTTTCTAGCCTCTTCAAGCACCGGGCATGATACGGGTAACTGACAAAATATCATTTATCAGGAAGACAACAACACGCGAGAGAGTCCCGTGAACAGTTCCAAGATACTGCCTCAGAAGCGGGATATCAATACGCAGTACCAAGACGCGAAACCTCCGAAGAGGAAAGCCTTGATGCCGCAGGCCTCGAAGAGAAGAAATTTGTCGTGTACGATGAGGCATCTTTACAGTTTCGGCTCCAGCGCTACTTGGGCTCTTCTGATCTAGCTCCACACCAAGGCCGGCTCGACAGCCCCCCCCACAACCCCTTTCAGCCTCTCGAAAATCAGCTTCTCGGAAAGTCTTGGGGTTCGTTACGCACAATCAACGGCGTCAACATCGTGAAAGTCACTACCAGCAGCAATGATGGCTCCATCGTCTGCATGCTCTTGCCCTCCAGCGGTTCCACAGGTGGATCATGCATCTGCGGCCACTACCCACTAGACGTAACTGGCTCCTGTGACTACCGTTTCAAAGAGTCTCCTGTAGGAGCCCACCTCGTCAGCCCCGAGATGATACAGCGGTTTATGCAAGCTGAGATACCGTCAACCCCGCTCATCGTCTCACCAGCAAATCTCGAAACCGGGCGTGTCGACATCGGGGTCGTCGCCCCCGGGACTGAGGACCGCCCGTGGGAGTCTCGGCATCGCACCCAAGAAGCTAGCCGGTGGAGCGAACGGCGCGCTTAGCACTGCTCGAGGCCGTGCAGGCGGCGGAGACGTAGCTTGCATACCGGGTACTCATACCTAACAGAGTTGGAAGAGATGCCAAAAGCGAGCCGGGAACCAGTTTGTAATTAGCACCTTTACCTATCCAAGTCACGCCTCTCTAGGTAGCTGAGCATGAGGAAGAGCTATCCAGCCTGAAGCATACTAGCCCCCACCAACTCGCCGACTGCCTCCGCTAGATGTCCATTGATCTTGCAGTCCATCGTGCGGGGATATAGTGTTTCTGGAGGCGATGAGCCATCCCGCCACCCTGCAACGCTTTGAATACCTAATAGTCGCTAGTCTATACGTAGTTACCCAGTGTTATTGTAGAAGGTCGGCTTCACGGTCGGCAATAGCATATAGTGATATGGGCGATAGAGGTAAAGTGATTTGCAGATGAGAAGCTTGAATAATCAGCCAGAAAGTAGTGTTCTATTATGTTCAAGTCTAAGTTACATATGCTGGCAAAATTGGAGAACTCCTAATGTAGCTCATGGTTGCCTGGAGCTAGCCATGGCTGCCTAGCGTCGCTCGATAAGATAAGGAGATGACTAAGCGCCGTAGGAATGGAAGGCTGAAGCCAACAGTTATGCTATTCTGTACTTGTCTCCTAAAACTCCTAGAGACACGATACGCTTCCAACACCAATAGCAAGGCACAACTTCCTTTGTCGGGAAACCACTATTAGAAAGGCATCAGTTATGTGATTCAGAGATGGCGCTGAAAATGGCACAATGATCTAGTAAAGTTTTTATAATAGAATAACCACTTACTAATCAAAAGTAATTACTGGATTCTCACTTGTGGCGAAGCTGCCTGAGCTCGCTAGCACACGCCCCTATGAGCGTCATGGCGGCCGTGCATTAAGGCCGTAATATCCATGAATGCCGAATTCTCGGCCACATTGACGTCCCAGTGCCAGGCCATACATACACCCTTACTAAGGTACCTAGGTACGTACATAATTTACCTGTTCCCTATTGCATGGGCATCCCATTTCCCGGCTTCCTGGGCCACCTTGACGTCCACATTAACGTCCACATTGACGTCCACATTTTCCATTCACATTGCCATCCTTGTTCCCCGGCCACATCGGCATCCCAGTCCAATCCCACTCGGGTTAGGGAGCCTACGTTAACACACCACGTACAGGTACCAAGATACTGCCTTGTAGGACAATCTTGACGTATTGGGTCCCTAGCCTTTACGGGTCACTGGAGTTCTTCCCCCTCCCGACACCTACGACGTATTATCAGCCGCTACTTTGACGTCCGTCTTCTCGTTGCCTCTTCCGATATCACCTTCTCGTATTATTCAGTCTCCTTAAAGCGAAGGTAAACAAACTAGGGCACCTGCACAGAGCTGGAAAAAGAAAAGAGAAAGGAAAGGGGCGGTTTACATCTCGCCGCCTTGCCTCTGTACCTACCTACCAGAGGATGTTAGTGGCCCGAAATAGCAAGAAGCTGCCTTATCTGGGCCGCAGCGGCGTGACGTATGTCAACCGGGCGGCCAGCCCTAACTGAGTCCTCTGCCATCTGGGAGAGCCGGGTGCTGATGATCTCGAGCTGATGTGGGCACAACTCTCGTGTTGTAGCCGTGGCTGACTGTAACGCCGCCTTGTCTATTCTTTTAAAGTCCTTGCTACGCAGAAGAAAAAAAGAGGGAAAAGAAGAGGGCAAAGCCACTCGGTCAGCACGTGTTTCTTGCTACGATATCTGGCAGCGGGCGAATACCTCGTGGGGGGGGGAGGGGGGGGGGGGGCAGAAAAAGTACAGATACTTACACGACGCGCTCTGCAGCGTCCGAATAGACCAGGACGAAGAGCGGCGATGGCGCCGCCAGATCGCTCCACCTGCTTCCGAGGCGCTTGCGGCCCTCTCTAAGCTGGCGCCGCGTAGCACCGGAACCAGAGCCGTCCGCTTGGGCGCTCAAGTATATGTCCATGGCGATGCTCGTGTTGCGATAGTAAGATTCGCGGTGGAGCCTCCCGCCCTCTCGGTCAGACTGTATAATGACCTCGAGGGACACGAAGAGCCGCATGAGCTGGATGTAGGCGAGGCGCCGCAGTAGGTACGTCCCTTGTCCGTTGATGATACTGTCGACAGCCCTGAACGCCTCCGCGACACGGGGATCGAAGCTGGTGGTGCCATCCGGTAATGTGGTCTTCCGCAAGAGCGCTACCCAGTCCACGAGGGTCTTGTGGCAGTTACCAATGAAGGAGCGAACCGGGTCATAGCCACGGAGCGTGCTGGCTAGAGAATTCATTCCTGCTACTCTACTCTCGCGCGTCTTTCTCCTGGCTCCCCTATCTCTCGGCTCGGCTGCCGCGCCGGGAGCACGCCCCCGTCGTCGCTTCGGGCCTGCGCCCACCGGCACACTCGGAGTCACGGGAGGCGTGCTTATCCAGCCCTGGCGGGGGCTCTGATATGGGATGAGAAGTGATCGCCCTGCCTGTGGTCGCGAGCTGTGGCTCTCCGCCCCAGGTATGTGCACATCACCGCCTTCCTGGCCACCCTGCTCTTCTTCGTCGATGTCCATGGGGTCAAAGGCCAGTTCGGTAATAGCCATACATGTATTACTACCGGCCGCTCCTCCAACATTCTCATCGATATCCATAGAGGCGTTGTTATCGTCCCAGCAGTTGTTACCGTCACCGTGAGAGCCCACTTGGTTGTTATGCTCCAGGCTCAGTGCTTGGAGTTGTTGTATGAACGTATCAACCCCAACCATTCCTCCGCCAGCGGAGGGGCACGTATTTGCGAAAGCCATGGTCCGGGACGTACTTAAGGTACCTATAGGTATGCACGGGTATCGCACTTGTATATTACTCGAATACGTAGCACGTCTGCACCTCTTTGAATCGGAACGGTCCAGAACTGAGGCGGATCTCCCAAGGAAGATATTTCACAGCTTGCGAACTAGATTGGTCTCCGTGGGATCCGGCGGCTTCTTATATTTATGCTGTGCCAAATGAGATCCCGGGAACCCCGGTAGTTCTGAAAATGCTCAACACGTTAGACGCCAGCCCAGGATCCCGGTTCCCCGTACGATCAACAACCAGATCCGCGAAATCCGGCTTGGAAAGTGCCTGCCCACTTGAGAGGTACACGGATCCCACACCCTGGATCCCCATCAAACCGGCCCCACGATATTCTGCCATGAGCTGGGAGGAAAGGCCGGTTGAATCCATGCCCTGTGAACCTGAAACGCAATAGCTACATCAATAGTAGCCCTGATTTTGTTAAGTTCACCGCTTCAAGAGGCACCATCACAGCGCCATAGGGCTACATTCAATGGGTATGCGATTGCTGTAATATGATGATATATTTTCGGTTGTAATTTCATCTCATACGTTTCCATCTATAAAGCAAAGTGAAACAGAGTCGCAACTGCTTAAATGTCCATACTGAAGAGACCAGCACCTCGCTACCTAATCTCATGTGGGCACAATCAAACTGCTACAAATAGAGCTTATCAGCTACTAGACCTACCTACTCTGTACCTATGTAGGCACTTTCAAGCCAACTCCCTCCCTTCTATTGGCCGATGCTATGAAATCGTTCTCATCAAAAGACCTCTGATCTTTTATTACAAACGGTACACGACTTGCTTCTTCCGCCACTGCCTCTTCCAGGGTACCCTTATGGCTTCTCGTGGTCCACGGGAGGCTTCATAGCCTGGACGATCTCGTATATCTCGTAGGCATAGCATATAGCCCTCACTGTCACAACGACGAACGCAGTCCATACAATAAAAGGGAATTTTGAGCCAAGGGATGCCGATAGGCCAATATGCTGACCTTTATCGTTGATCGTGTCTACCGTAGACTGCGCCATTGTCCTTACGACCATATTGCCCATAAGGAGTGCAAGCGCTGCTTGCAGGGCAACAGTGATACCAACGACTGGTATCATGGGCCTGTGGGCAATGCCTAGACGCATCCAGATAATAGCGAACGTGAGGGAAAGACAGCACAAGAGGCCGCCTAGAGCGTACCAGACTTGCAGAAGCGCAGGGATTACGCTGAGCACGTCGGGAACGTATGACGTGAATCCCAGACTGGACAGGTCCAGATGAAGAGGCCCAACAGCCAGTTCGTGATTCAGAAACGCCAAGATATTATTGAAAAAAGCTGCTAACAGTCAGAAAGGGATATTATATCATTAGTATAGCGAACCTGAGGGGGTGTGAAAACATACAAGCGTCGAAAGGTTTAGTGCAGGTGGTTACGTTATACCCAGTGCTGGCGCCAGCTGTGTTGGGGATGAAAGTCCCCGCGCAAAGATTCATGACATGCAGCGAGTACCACTGTTCGATCCCAAGCTCTTCGGAAAGATAGTTCGTGATATTATCCTCCAAACCATGGATGTTGGCTGGGTCGCCGTGGACAGCGTCTCCAGCCTCGGAAGCTACACTTGAACACTCCTTGCTTACTGCCCCCCCAAGCTTCTCGCACAGCGTTGACGAAGACTCCTGTATCAACGCCGGAGGCATGCGGCTCATAGCTTTTCCCAGCTCTGAGGTGTTGAGCACAATGATGTGGTAATCCTCCATGAAGCCGGGTGTTATGCCGGCAAGGAGCGCCAGGACGACTAGCGTCAGGCTCCCCGTACTCGCGGCCAATGTAATAAGATAAAGCTTCATTTTTCTAGGGTTGACAAAATCTACGTGGTTATTATGCGGTTGATGAATGACGGGTAGTAAACCTAAAGGTTAACGGACCTACGAAAAGGGCGAGCGGCTGCCTATTTAATTTTTAAGCCCCATTAGGCAGTGCCTTATAGCCCCAAGGTGAGGAAGAGGGTAAAAGTTGTAGAGCAACCAGGAGCGTCGTAGCGGCCGTATCAGGCTTGCTTTTTAACATTGCGACCTTATGGGGGACCGCAAACTCGGCTCGAGGCTGCCCGGATGACACAGGTCCGCAACCCCGGAACTCGAACAGTCACCGGAGTGGGTAGAACCGCACCCGAAGCCGGGACTGGGATATCCCTCCTAAAAATTCTAACTATATGAAACAATACAATCTACGCCTCTCCCTTTCATTTCCCACGACAGCCAACTTCTTCCTACCGCTGTTGGACAAGCTGCTCACTCTCCAGGTAAACGCGTGAACATGTACCTATACTGCCCAAGCCCACTGAGGAAAATCGTGGTGGCATTGAATACTAAGGGAGATACCTATTATGAGGGTTAGAATAGTTGAGGCTGCCTGATTCGGTGACGCAAAAGTGGAGGATGCGAAGAGGTTGTGCGAGAGACTGAGCCCTTGGTCGGATGGTTAGCTTAGATAGAGGAAGCTCGAGTTTGACTATGAACATGGCGGTGGGCCAGAAAGCTTAGCGTGTATAGGTTATAACTGATCGAAATTGTCGTTTTCTCAATGGGCCGGTATCTAGAAAATTCTGTGTGCAACCGGCCCTAACCGGATAGACTAGGCGAGTATGATGGATTAAAGATTCGGAATAGAAATATGAAGAGACAAGTTTTCCTCGCAGATGAAACCATGGCACCTTCGAACCCCCGCGGGTAATGGCTCGGGGATCTCCTACTCGTTTTTGCCTCTGCCTCGCATTCACGGCTAGGTAGGCGAGCGACCGGGACTCGGGACTCGAGACCCGTGCGCCGGGGACCGGGGACCGGCACCGTTGGACTATGTACATGTACTGCGCCGTCCCGGATCTCGGACCTCGGACCTTCCAAGGTTGGCTGACCGGAAGACCAGAATCCCCACACACAACCCGCATCGGAGCGTTCTATATAGTACAAAATAAAGAGCTTCCGTAGCGTTGCTCATGTACTACCACGTAGATCCTCTCAGCCTTCCTCTGTAAATGACCGGTATCTCTACCACTCGTGGCATCAATCGGATACTCGTACACACCCGCCAACAGTCGCTATGACGGGCGACGACATTTTTATGATCATTGAGGTGCCCCTATACGCCTTTACCATTAGAGACATCGGGAGGGAAGAAGATCAGAAAATCATCAAGAGGCTCACATCTCTGTTCGATGCAACGTCGTGGAAGACGACTGAGTGGGATCATCACGTTAGGGGTTACATAACGGATGATACCCGCCAGGCGATACTGGCGGAAATCGGCGAACAGAGGAACCCGGGCCTAGGAAGTCAAGCGCAAGTGGGAGTCTACCCGCTGGTCCGAGGGCTCCGGGATTCCATAGTGATTTTGGACGGCCGCCAAAGACTTAGAGCAGCTTACAAAAAGTTCGGAGAGAATTATCTGTGGACGGTGAAGCTATACGTGAGTGACAGTGCCAAGAACAGTATTACGGGCTTCTTGCACCAGACGAATTACGACGATGGCGAGGCATACTGGAAGTTCTATCAGCTAGCTCATTCCAATGATTACGGCCAGAAAGAAGAGCGGTGTTTTGACCTCGGCACCAGCAAGACGCGAATTCTCAAGACCCTACTCAAGACGATGCCGGGCCCCGCTTCGCCCCCCATCTTTGTTCACGATGCTATTGTCAAATCTCTAGAGCGTGTGTTCGTCTTTCCCGGCATGCGGAAGCAGTTCAGGCTGGGCACTATGCTCAAGGTTCTCGCTTTACACTGCCCAGAGCAGGTGGCCCACTATCTCAACCACATCGCCGACAGCTGGGGGAAGATCACAGATGGAATACCGCAATGTGTTAATCACGAAACAGTTCAGCAGCTGCAGCGCCTTGTACCCTCTAACCAACTCGACAAAACACGCATTGTGTACATGATGGATAATAATGATAAAATCTTTCCCAACGTTGATCCGGCCGGGAGGGAGAAGATCAAGCAGAATATCTTGTCTCTCAGCATCGTCCTACCGAGCCTCGAGACGTTCCACGAGAACATCAAGTACTTTTCCATCGGGGTCACAATCCTTAGAGAATGGGCTGTAGATGGCGGAAGCGTCGGCGATCCCCAGATCAACCTGTCCGGAAAGCGCAGACCTCCTCGCCTCAATGGAGGCCAGACCCTTTCCCAGAGTTTGTCTAGGAATTGGAAGTCACTTCAGAAGCCGCGAGTAGAGACGCCCGATGCTCGCTTCAGACCAATACTCCCCCTGGGGGCAGGATCGGCTCACAAACTGCTCTTTTTGGCCGCGCTGAAGGCGTTTGCGTATCTATCTAAAGAATCTCCTTTACGAGACAGCCGTACGGCGGACGAAACTTGTGAAGCCGGTAAGGATGAGGACAACGAAAAATATATCTCCTGGTTCTGTATGGTGGCAAGCCATCTGGGGTTTGATACAGACAAGATACGCCAGAAACTACCAGCACAAGAGCCGCGAGAGTATCCAGAAATACGGTGGAAGCTAAAGAGCGGTCCGAAAACTCAGGAATGGAGATGTGGAAAACCTTCAATTCGAAACTTTGGCGAACTGTACCGCACGGCCTTCCCCGACAGCGTTGCCAACGCCAATGCCGGGGAGAAAATCACGGAGCAGTTTGTGATGAAGGACTTCCTTGACGCCTTTTTTGGCACATCTCCATGGCAAGACACAGATGACATACAGATGCTACCTGGACCCCAACCACCCAACGAGGGCGAAGACATATATACTGGAAAGAACTCCGCACTACCCGATAATACTGCACCGAATCAGCAGCCAGATACTCAGCCAACACCGAATCAGCAGCCAGATACTCAGCCAACACCAAATCAGCAGCCAGATACTCAGTCAATACTAAGTGATGATATGCCGATGCAAAGCGGAGATGCTGTGGAAATAGATGGCAATAAGTCAACAGACCCGGCAGGGTCCAAAACGGAAAAACTCGCAGTGACGAAGAAAGCAAGAAAAGAAGAGCCAATCAAAAACCGGAGTGAAAATGCTAAGATAAGAAAGCGGCCTGTGCGACGTGCAAGGGCAATATCAACTAACAACTTACTCGACATCAATACGCCCATGGTGGTGCCGCATAACCACCAGAACAACTACCAAGAACAACGGCCGTCAGTGCCGGTCCCTCCGGCCCTTAGCAACAAAATCATAGGAATAAATGACGACGACGGTGAAATCGGGTAGTGCTTACCTTACCTTAGGTAGGTACTTAAATACCTATATAGGTCTAGTAGATACTGTATCTGTCACGGGGAACTTGGCGTAGGAGGTTGCGGGCGTAAAGGATTCTATAGGCGTGGATCGCAGGCTACCTTGGTAGAAAAGAAGAGAAAGAAATAGAAAAAAGGGTTCGTAGACCCCGCCTAAAAAAAGCTGCATTGAAATTTTATCCCTCTTGTGCCAATGTGCTGTTCTGATCAGTCACGGAATCCTTGACATGGCGGCCTTTCCTTTAGTCTATCATAATTAGCCTTTGGCGTGAAATGGCTTTTCATCTCGTTGCACTATGTAGAAATCTAGAATGCATCCTCACGCGGAATGGAGTGATAGCGAGGAAGCTTAAACGATTCCATTACACTCTGATTATAAAAAACGAGCTGAAACTATCTAAGTACAAAAAGGCGTCGAACGGTAGGAAAAACAGATGCTGTAAAGATAGGCATAGAACCAGTTGAGACAGAAGAAAGCAAATGGCGAGATGCTCAAACCACCGACTATCACATCGCCACACTCACATCCTCCCTTCCCCCCCCTCGTCTTTTTTGTCACATGTCACATCCGGCAGGGCTTACATATCTCCCGCTTGTGTGCTCCACTCTACGCCGTTACGTCCTCCTATCGAGAGGAGGAGAGAAGCCGCGCGTCGGCGCGAGATGTACTGATTGTACGTCCGAGACATATCCCCGTTCTCTTCCCCGTCGTCGCTCTCCTCGATCTCCGCGAACTTGCGTTTCTTGGACGGCGGTTGCCCCGTCGACCGGTCAAAGCGCTTGTCTCTAGGCACGCGCGGGCCCCTCTCGGCAGGGCCCCTCTCGGCAGGGCTCCTCTCGGCCGGGTGGCACCTGGGGCCTTGGAGGCTCTGGGCCTGCTTGGGCTTCTCTTGGGGTGCCGGATGCTGCTGCTGCCGCCTCTCTGGGGGGTTGTTGTTGAGGAAGTCGCCCCAGCCGGCCACGTCATTGCTGCCGAGATGCGCTTCCCGCAATGGCCCCGGTTCGGGGTGAGCGGGCCAGACGGAGTGGAAGTAGTCGTCGGCGTCCTGGGTATCCTGGCGGTAGCTGTCCCGGCCTATGTTTGCATTTGGGGCTCCAGCCTGTTGCGAGGCGTTATCGGCCTCCAGCTCGAAGTGGAACGGGACGTCGTAATCGTAGTCGTCGTCCTGGTTGCCGCCGTCGGTATGGTCGTCGTCGCTGTCGTCGCTCGAAATCCAAACTATGTCGGGCTCTCCGCCTGTGGCGGCGTTGCTAGCATAGCTATGCTGCGCGACGGAATCGGAAGACAGCGGAAGGGCTGCCACCCCAGACGCCGCATCGGCTTGATACCAAGGCGGGAGAGCGGGCCGGCCTGCTTCCCCCTCGGCCTCGTCTTCGTAGTCCGGCAGGTCTGCAAATTCGGCCGTCACGCTCGCCTTGTCTCCAGGCAAGGCCGGGCTAGCGGGCTGGGGAAGGGAAGAAGCAGCGTCGTAGACTTGTGGGGCAAGGATGGCATCGTTGCTGACGGGGGAGCGCGCGCTAGGCTCTGCAGCCAGGGGCGGGACCGCATACCCCGCATTCACCATCCCCGGGATGGTGTTTAAGCAGAAGAGCAAGTTCTTCATGTGCTCGGCGCTTTGGACCGGCCAGGCGGCGGCGTCGTAACGGCGTTTCTCGTCGACCACGACATCCCAGAGTCCGGCAATCGTCGAGATCTGCTGTCGGATCGCGTAGTAATACTCAATGTCGAGGTCCAGCCTCTCGCGACAGGCCTCTGCAAGGCCGGCGTCACTCTGGATGGCCTTCTTCCGGATACAGGCGACATCGCTCGGGCGGAGGGGCTTTGGGCAGTCGAGCATGATGTCCCAATTGGTAGCTTTCAGGGGGGTAAGGGACTTGTAATAATCTCCGAGCATGGTGAGGTTGCGGATGCCAACGCTGGTGCTACGTGGCTGGTGAGAGATAGAATTCATGATGCGGGGAGAATGGGAGGCAGAAGGGTAGGCTGAAGTGGAGTGTGGTTCGGTACGATACTATCTAACCAGTGACAGATGAACTCGACGATAGGCAGTGGTGGATAAAAGAGAAGGACTGTGTGTTCTCGAGCTTGTCAGGCAAGAGGATGGGGGCGTCTAAGGGGGAAAGGCGGCAAAACTCTGGCTTTTCAAGAGATCGACGTCTACAAGAGGAGAGAGCCAGGGATCCCGGGTAAGCAGCGGGAGTCCGGAAGCGCAGCTCTTCGCGGCCATGTAACCGCGCATACCTGCTGCGAGGATACTCTGGCGTCCGGGACCGCTAAGTCGGGTAGCTGGCATAGGGCGGGAGTCCAGGAACGCGGCCGGCCCATAATCCCAATACCCCGAGTTTGATCGCGCTTAGCTCCCGTACAGAGACCCAGTACGTTGGACACCTGCCACTGGGTCCCTATCTATAGCTATTCCCCTATCCCTGCCCGACGTCGCTCCGTCACCGACATGGCATCCCAGTGAAGAGAAGAAGTGAAAAACGCTAATCCGCAGACTTGACTATCCCTTGCTCGCCTGTCGCCATGCCGGGACCAGCAACCTCAGCTTCCCAAAGCCGTTCGGACGAGGCCAGTATGGAGCTGTCTCTCGGGCATACGGCGCGTGCAGCAAAAACGTCGCCCGCGGCAGAAAAAAAGCGCCAGTCCACCAAAGCCATCAAGAGGCGGTCCACGCTCATTTCAAAGGCAGACAGTTTCCACCGCGATTGCGGATACAAGGTCTTCCTGCTCCTACAACGGGGCTGCCGCTCGTACACCTATACGTCTGGTGATATGGCCTCGCCACGGGCCACCCTTGCAGAGATTGTGAGCCACAACACTCTCCCGCCCCCACTCCATCCGCCAGCTAGCGGTAAGATAAGTGCTGAGCCGCTGTTAGATGGAATCGTACCCCCTCCCTATCCAATATACCCCCGCATCCGTCAGATCCAAAAGGGGGAAACGGGCGGCGCTTGATAAGCGCGTTACATAGCAAGCGCAAAACTGGGACGACCTGGGGCCGGTTCTCAGTCCGATGGTTCGAGGCTGGAAGGGCAGAGGCCCAAGGACGCCGACTGGCGACGTGGAGATGTGTGTAGTGCTCAGTCGATATTCCTAAGAATAAAGTGGCCATCATACACGTAGTACCTACGTACCTACCTACATGGGCACAAGTACCCAGTAGGAACGTTTTCCCACCTAGGCAAGTCCGTGTGGAATCCCGTCAAATAATAAAATGGAAGGTCGTTGGAAATTTTTCTCTTTTGGCCACTCGCGCAGTGTCTGGCACATCCGGATACCCGATTGAGAATAGGGGGCTAGTGGAGGTAGGGGGTGGTAGGCGGCTGGTGGTGTGTAGGTAGTTGGCTGGGGACTGGGCTGTTGGTTTCAGATTGGGGTTGTTGGTTCTCTAGGCAACCCCTGAGGCCGCAGCCGAAGGAGGAAGGTGGAAAAAAATCACTCGTCTTTTTTCGTTTTCACTACACAGGGTCCTTATAGACAATAGCCAGAGCGTGCGAAAAAATAGTGGAATATCATTTGTACAGATGTCGACCGGCCGTCTAAATCTCCTACGTCCCTAAAGCCAAGCAACGGTGATATACCAAGACAAAGGACTGCCAAAACGAAACTACCCGGGGAATACAGCGAACGAGACAGAAGCGCAGCTTGGGGCTCGTCCGAGCACTACAGACATTGAGGCTCACCCGGCTCACCCGGACCTACCTGGGTGCGGTAACTTAGAATAGGTACTAGGTACCTAAGTAGGTACCTTGGGAAGATGTGACATGGCTATGCTAGGGCGATTAAATTGGTAAAAAAACAGGAGGCGAGCTCGCTCACCCCCCCAGAGATATCTTCGCGCTAGACACCAGTATCGTGGTCGTCACTGTCTGTGTCAACGTCAAGAACGCCCAGGGCGTCGAAGGCCGAGTCGCCGAGCTGGTCTGCACGACCCCGGTAATGCTGGTGTCCTGGGCCGGCGGGGCGGTGGCGGTGAAGTTCCAATGGGCGCTTGCATTCGAGGGAGCGGCCAAGGCCGCAGGGGACGGTGGGGGGGACGCGGTGGTAAGCGCGGCGGTCGTGTGCGTGCCGTTTTCTGCGGCAGCACCGAGTATATCCAAGGTCAGAACCACCGGCAAGCAGCTAACAGTGCCGTTTCGCGGGGACGCTGGGGCGGCAGACGGCTCCAGACGGTCTCCGGTCCCGTTGGAGATGACGGCGAAGCTGCACGTCACCAGGTCTGCGCACTGCCTGCAACACTGTCAGATACGGGCGAGGGGGGTTACATGCGCAGAAATACGTAGCAGTTGGGACGAACCAGATTACCCGCGCGCTTCCGTTCGGCGCCGTCCGGGGCACCTCGAAGCTTGTGACCTGCAGTCCCGGACATGGGACTGCCGGCCGGAAGGTGTACGTAATGGGCGTAAAGGCAGGATCGTCAAAGCGAAGGATGGCGCGGCACCTGCCGCCAAAGGGAGAGTCATGTCTGGAAAGGGACAAGAAGAAAAGAGAAAGAGAAAGCTCGAATTAGCTGACGAGGTAACCTACCTCCAAGTGGGAAATATGTGGGAGGCGGGAAAAGAGGGGAGGGGAGGAGGGGGGGGAAAGAGAGGAGGGAGGGGGGAGAGGAGGGGGGGTTGCGTTACATAGCAGAAATATTGGCACCGGCCACCAACTGAATAGGGGGGTTGGAGATGCACAGGGGTGGTGTGTCCTCGAGAGCACCCGCCGCCGCCGCCAACAGCGCCGCCAACGAGATTGAAATTCTCATGGTATCTGGAATAAGTACCTGACTTGGGCGTTTCCTTTCCCCTCTGTTTTCTCGAATCTAGTCTCGTATCAAACGCAAAGGTACCAACCTACCTGTAGATGGGAACCGAAGCACTGATCTCGAAAGCTCTGCGCAATTACTCCCCATATACGGAGTGACGCGGCCCTTATTAAATACCAATCTTTCCCCCTCCCAGGCAGGGACTCTCAGACCTCCTCCAGCACCGCCCATCCAGGACTGCGGACGGTGCCTACCGCGATTTCCCCCTTCTCCCTCCGCCGCGATCCGGGCACCACCTACCGTCCCTTCTTAACAGCCACCAGCCACCCACCTAGGCCGGCCGGCGTACACATTGCCCAGCACAGCTCGAACGAAAGAAAGAGCCCAAGGCAGCGCGCAGGACATGGAGCCGTACGATGCCACCTTCTGGAATGATCTCGATTGGGATGCGCTCCGGGGACCCGGCCACGGGGCGCCGGAATTCGTGCCTGACATGCCGAACTTGCCGGAACCCGGCAACCTCCCCGCCATGGCGGCCGGCAACGCGGATATCACCAGGTACGTCGTGCCCCTCCTCCACCACTGAAGCGAGGAGGGCACCCCATGGAAAGGCATCGCGTGCTGACAGTCGCGGGCCACCAGTATGCTCATCATGATCTGCGGGCGCCTGGACAAGATCGAGGGCACCACCGCGGCCTTTAGCAACGACTTGCGCGAGCTCAAGCACAGCACGAGCCGGCTGTGTGACGGGATGGGGAGGGTCGAGGCCGGGGTCGGCCTGGCGAAGGAGGTGGTCGACAAGCTGCGACAGAACTTGAGTGCCTTCTCGAAGAATCTATACCGCCTCCTGGTCGGCCAGGCCACTGGCGAGGACGAGCGGTCCATCGTTGCGGACGTGGAGTTCACTTGATCCGCTTCAGCCCCTACCATCTGCAGGGACAGCATGTACATTAGGTCTAGACCGAGTTCACTTTTGGGGCAGGGAGGCACTTACTCCCTCGCCCGCGCGCGCGTCGTCCAGATGCCGGGACTGCCGGCTGGGGTTTTTCGGTTGGCGCCGGCGTTCCGGGGGAACAGAGCTACCTCCCACAGCACATCAAATTCCGAACATCCAAACTTCTCAACGTCCGAGAATCCCACCTCGGGTGAACCGTCCTAGAGGTGCCATGCTCCCGCGCTATCATCCCGCTATATTAACCCACAAGGCGATGCCCAACCGCCTCAGCGCGAGCCGTTGTCCTTGGCAAGCCCGCGTACGCTGTAGCCGATGACGCCCCTCGGCGAGGCTTGTCTTTCATGCAAGAAGCTTCGACGACGGAGAAGCTGGCTGATGCCCGGGCGGACCTCGGTAGGAATATAAAGCGGCGCCTCGCAGCGCTGAACCTGCGACTGCTTCCAGCGGTCGCAGCACCGTCCACGCCCTCAACGAGACGGCGCAGCTCCACGCCTCTGTTCTGGGACACAAATATGCCTGCAGCAGCACCAAGCTCGAAGCTCCTTCCGCGGCTGCCGCCTGTGAACCAGCAGGTGCCCGCACCCCCGCAGCCGCTGGCCCAGAGGAGGCCGTGGGTAGACAGAAGGACGAGCCCGTCCCAAAAGGCAGCCAAGCGCATAAGCTGGTCGGAGCAGCAGATCAACAAGCTCCAGATGGACAACAGGGAATTGAGGCAGAAGATCATCGACCAGAGGCGGGCAGACCTGGAGAAGGACCGGACGATAGCAAGCCTGCGGGAACAGAACGCCCGCTACGTGCAAGAGCTGCACCGGCAAGACGGCGTGTCCCGGTTCGCCGACAACATCGTAGCCGCCGTGCAGGATTACCAGGAAGCGCGGTCGCGCCAGTCGACCAGTTCCAGTGACTACTCGAGCCGTCTAGCGGCAAGCCCCGGAGACAGGGAGAGCGCGACCCTTGGGGACACCCTCAGCGGCGCGCTTAGCGACATCATCCAAGTGTACACCCAGGAGTAGCGCCAGCCTGCAGATCGTTGCGAGAACGGCCCGTTGGTGTGTGTGGTGTGGCCGGCGGCAGCCTATTGTGGACTGCACCGCCACACAGCCCGGCGCGGCCGTGTGGGGGTAGCCCAACACTTCCTATTGAAACGGCACCGTACCTTGCGCTAATGCAGGTAGGTACCCTGCGGTAGACGAGGTACCTCGTAGACAACTAATCTATCTGAAGCAGGTACCTGACCGTTATTCACTACAGCCAAGACACCTTGCTTATACGAGCATCTTCGGCTAAATGCTTGCACTAATAATGTACCAGCCTTCCTCGGTCCTAGAAACTCAAGTACTAGATACAGATTTGTGTACTTACTATGTGGCTTGCAGATTGGAAGGACCAACAACTCCCGTGGGGGGGAAGTCGGGCAGGACTCAGGTGCCTGGCAAGCGCCGCGCAGGGAAAAAATCCCAAGTACGAGCCTACTAGACTAGGGACATGCAGGGCCTCAGTGATTAGCACGTTCAATCAATGAATCCGTTCGCTTTAGCTTTACGTCGTCCGTGGTGCATGCGTGCCTTCGGCTCAGCCCATCACCAGGCTAGCCCTGCCGATGTAGCCCTTCCAGCTTCTCCCTTCCTGATACACTACGGTTCTTTCGCGACGATATGGTCTGCACAAAGGTAGGTACATGTAGGCAGCATAAAGATTTAGGGTGTTCGGACATTCGTAGACGACAGATAGGGGGCCAGAGCTGCAGCAGGGAAAGGGACTCGGCGGTATAGGGGGCCGTATTTTAGGACTGATACCCGGCGCTGTAGCAGGGGTATGGCGAACATGGCGTGCTTTAGGCCAGATACTGTAAGAGTGCCACCTAGCACCTTGGAAGGGCTTAGGGCGCTACCTCTTCTCGTTCACTACCTACTATTCACCTCCCGAGAAGGTAGGCCCATGTCGTTTAGCTTGATACTGACCCTTCCCGCCTATTATTCGGAAAAGAGGGACCCCGGTACATCATCAAAGACAACTTCTGATGGTACTATGCCTAGAGGTAATAATCGAGATCCTAAGTTCCAGTTTGTTACCAAGCCATCTACTCCGTACCTACCTAGGTAGACTCGTATTAATTCATGTTGCGTATAGGGGTGAGGCATGATACCGGTAACCACGACAGACGTACCAGTAACTACCTGTTACACCCACAATCCAACCGGCCAATGGCACCAAAGTCAGCCAAGACCGGCTGCAGCATTACCATGGCCGTCACGGCATAAAATTACTGTGCGCGGCTACCTTGCTACCGGTAGCCATGACAGACGTACCAGTAACTACCTGTTACACCACAATCCAACCGGCCAACGGCACCAAAGTCAGCCAAGACCGGCTGCAGCATTACCATGGCCGTCACAGCATAGAGTTACTTTGTGCAGCTACCTTGCTACCGGTAAACAGGACTTCTACCGGTAAAAAGGACTTTCTACCGGTAAACGGGACTTGCTACCGGTACATTGGACTAGTAAGGCGGGACATGTACCGGTAAGCCCGGGTGTGCTACCAGTAAGCCCGGATGTGCTACCAGTAAGCCCGGATGTGCTACCAGTAAGCCCGGATGTGCTACCAGTAAAGCCTTCGATGTTACTGGTACGCTTTTGAATGTTACTGGTACGCTTTCGAATGTTACTGGTAATGCACTTTGCATACGGTTGCTACTGGTAGAGCAAGGGTATTACTGTTAGACCAAACGTGCTACTGGTAGAGCGAGCGTGTTACTAGTAGACCAATGCTACTGGTAAGACAGGGGCATTACTAGTAAAGAACAAGTTACTGGTACGCTTTCGAATGTTACTGGTAATGCCATCTTGCACTACATGGTTGCTACTGGTAGAGCAAGGGTATTACTGTTAGACCAAAAGTGCTACTGGTATAGCGAGCGTGTTACTAGTAGACCAAGCGTGCTACTGGTAAGACAGGGGCATTACTAGTAAAGAACAAGTTACTAGTAAAACTAATCCCCTTACTAGTAATGTAATTCGCTGACTGTTGAATACGCCACTTTAGGTGCACTTCGTTGATTGTGTCTACACTGTCTTCCCTTGATTCCAGGCCTCGCCCACTGAAAGACGACGCCGCCTCAGCGGTGAGCCACCGCCAGCCAACCACTATTCTAGATCCAACGCAACACTTACTGGTAACTTTGACCCCTTACCGGTAATTAAGAAGATGCTACTGGTAGGTATGCCTAAGTGGTCCTGGGAATGAATCTGCCCATTTTCTGTCACACGTTGATGTCTCGCGGGACTCACGCACCCAGTCGTGGCGAAAGCATATATGCCTGGAGAATAATAAGTTGGCGACATAATTATTCTCGTCTTATTGTATCGTAGGCTAAGACCGCCTTCCCACCCTTTCGGGCATACATTGAGATCCCCCTATTACTACCCAGATACCTACCTCCTACATGGTCCAGAGAATACCTGCTTCTCGACTTGTAGGTTCTCGTCTCTTTTTCCATACTGAGATGAAGCTTGTATGGCTGCAATGCCTAAACCTCTAGTCATCAAAATGATTGAATACAAGTGTATTAGGAGTCATACTACTGCACATAATCACAAACCGAACTGCCCCCGTAGCGGGGGCTCTAGGAGACAGGTCTTCTGGGGTACTCGATGATAGAGATTGTAAAATAGAAATATGAAGAGTGTACTGATATGTTACAGAGTGCACCTTACGCCAAGAAAGCCGAAGTGAATCAGACCCAGCCCCATCCTTCTAGCACTCCTCAAAGTAATCGATGGCTAGCAGATCCAGCGCCTCCTTGCTCCAGCATGCCGCCACCTTCGAGACGCCTTCCTGGATTCCGGATAGACTTTTCGCGCATGTTTTGGTATGCTGAGGGGAGCTCGGGCGGTTCTGCTTTGCAACAGGGTCCTTGAACCACCGCGTCGTCCCCTTGGGTGTGAGATTCCCGTCGCTCATGGATGGCGACGAGTTGAAATCGCTCGGAGTGAATGCGGAGTTGGGAACGGACCCGGGTTGGGACCAGTGACGAACTTTGGCGCCGCGCCGTGTGAGCTCCAGAAGCATCTGGTTCCCGATTGAGCCCAGGTCTTCCTTGTAGCTCCACATCATAAATACCTGGGCTCCTGTGACGGTGTTGAACTCTAGCACCTTCCTCTGCAGCGAGACCAGCCTCTCGATGGTCCTCCTATGGGCCTTCTGAGCCTCGCTTCGGGGACGCCATCTACGACCCATTGGTGCAGCCTTGAAAAGGCTGCTGAATTCGAGTTTTAGTGAGGTGGTCCCTTCAGCCGGCTTCGAATTGGGCAGTGCTTGGGCAGGGAACGAAGGGGGTGATAAGTCTTTAGGTACATACATACCTAGTAGGATAGGTACCTAGGTAGGTACCTATGCACCTGCAGGTATGTCTTCAGTGCCTAAGTAGGTAGGTGCGGATGTAGGTCAGGTAGGAGGTACTAGGTAGGTAGGTAATATACACACTGACGGGCGGGAGGGTCTGTATCTGTATGGGGATTCTGGCGGACAACGCAGCGTGAACGACCGGCCAGATGTTCGCGGAATTGAAAAGTAATTCCCTATGCTGGGGGAAGCCTGAATTATTATCATGGCGTTTGGTGAAGGGGCGTCTGTGACAAAAGTACGGCCCTACGGTCAAACAGCCTGGGACCATCGCGGTTGCTAAGCGCCTTGAAAGGTGTTGGTTCTACTTTTATCCCAATTTGGTTTCAGCAAGGGCCGCCGACAGCTAGGTCCAACGACTGCACCATTAGATTAGATTATGCAAGGTACCCGGGCCTAAGCTATGTACCTCTCCTCACCTTAAGCGCCGGGAGCCCATTTCCCGGCTCCAGGACAGCCCTGGGGCTTGGAGCCAGAGACGAGATAAGGGACAAAAAAAGGGACGAGAAAACAAAATGTGCAGCACCGGAAGCACAGGGATGCCCGTTTTCCTGGATCCAATACGGCTTTCAAGCGTTTTTTTAGGTCGTGCTATTACGCACCGGAGTAGTACTTTAGAGGCCCTACGCGCCTTTAATCGCGCACATGGTGCTCATCGGATAATATCGTGGGAACCTTTGAAGGGGGCATGCGCAGAAATCCGAGAAGCATTGCGTTAGTGCTTATTGGTACCGCGCCAAGTTCAAGATGTACCGCCACCGGAACGACGCGCCCGGGTGGCACCGGCCTCCCACACCCTTCCCCTTCGACCCTAGCGAAGACAGGAGGTTTGGCAAGTCTCGGGCCGGCCGCCATCTCTTGCGCTTCCGGAATCTGCAAGAGCCGGTATATATCAGCGAAGAAATCGTGTACGAACGGCCTCGCCGGTTTAGACATGTCCGTCCGCATTCGGCCGACCATCGGGTGCCATGGGGCCGATCCAGCCCGAGACCTCATCACAGTGCTGTCGCCGAGCGATCAGCTGCCCGAGGCATTGCCACCAACAGCCCGCAGACCAGCGGCCCCTCCGAGCCTTACCGCCACCACAAGTACGGCCGCCATAGAGGCTTCGATGTCCAGCGGCAAATCGATGCGCAGAACTCCAGAATCGCAGAACGGCCTCCATCCAGAGCCTCTCACGACCCTCCCACTCCCGCGCCTAGCAACCCCCCACCGGCTGTGGAAAAACGGCTCCGCTTTCAACTACCCGAGTCTCCAGCTCACATCCGCCACCGCAACTTTCGTAGCGGAGATGACGAGCTCACGGAGCAGTTTGATAAGCTTGGCATTGATGCCTCCAAGCGGCGCAGGCGCTGCAGCTCCTGTGGGCAGTGGATGAGGCCGTAGCTTGCTTCCTATTATTATTGATCTCTCAGCCATACGGGGGGCCTGCGGGCAGGCTCGGCTTGGGCAAGCAAGGCGCTGAGTTATGATGGCTGGCCCAGTCCTCCAATCAGGATACCTTTGCATTTAGAGACATGCTGGTTATGGGAACATGGAACGTGGAAGGATTCAAGGTTGTATTATTGCCCTTTATATTGCTATTAGGTAGTTCAGTGCATGTACCAAGTGTTAAGCATCTAGCATTCGGCTTATTATTGGTCGTCTCGCACCGCGGGCGGAAAAGACTACGCACGCAAAGAAATCTATATTGGCGTGTATCGGAGACTAAACAGAAAGAAAAAGAAAATAACGAAAAGGCCTCTCTTTCAGCTCTTTGATCATACTACCCTACCTAAGTTATGTAGCTAGGTAGGTATATTCCTAGTAGGTATTTAACTCTGCTGCTACGGTACGAATCGTTCTGATGCTTGTGCGCTTTATAAAGACTTCTATTTTGACTTGTGTCTGGGATATACGAGATAGCACCGTGTGAGTTGAACTAATCACTACAACCTATAAGCTACTGGCCACGTCCACCAGTCACTCGCGCTACCAGATATGCCCTCCGTCGTGGCCCAAGTGGCCCCCATGCCCTTCAAATTACAGAATTCACCCCTACCCCTGCGTACCTACCTTGTAATCCACAGAAGGTATGTCCTGTAGTTAGTTATCCTTCTTCCATCCATCAGAAGAGCCCTGCTCGCGTGGTGAGTCTAGGCTTATATCCGTCAGGGGGCCAAGCTTATCATTGAGCTTCAGATTCTTCAGCTTAGACGTCTCACGGGCGTTGAGATCTCGATGTAGACCCAGCAATCGACGCGGCCCTTTCTCCTCGTCCGTATGGCCAAGGTCAGGAGCAGCTCTATCGGGATTCAGGCTTGCCGCACTATAGGGTCGGTATTGCAGCTCGATGAACTTTAGCTGGCGGCCCGGTGTCGTGAGCGAGATGACAGAGCGGCGGGCCATGGCAGTGAAGGGCGCATCGCCACAGGCTGTCCCTCGTCAGCATTTAGCGGTCGTTCGTGAACAGTCATTCTCGGGAAAGGTCTACTTACCTAGGACAACACTGTCTCCCCTGCATTCGTTGACCATGGAATATAAGCCCAAATCAGTGCTATCTGAATAGAAGCATCTCCAGTATTCGGACAATTGGAAGGCCGGTGCTTGGCTCTCCTCACCCTGGGGATAAAAGCACCAGAAGACGAAAATTCTCTGCGCGGGGCGATTAACATCAGGCGCCGAACCATTTCCTGATATTTACTCGCCGCCAAAAGGAGGGAAGGATGGGGGACTACTGACATTTTTTTGATCCTCCCTTTGTAAAGCTTTCAACGATTCTCTAACCCATTCTGTTTGAGAATGTTTCTCGGCGTGCCAGAGAATATTGACCCTAGTACCCGAATCTCGGCGGCGGGGAGACCGCGCAAGCTTGACGGCGAAAGAAAGAACGCCCAGTATCCCAACGCCCTTTGCCGCTAGCACTACTGTCCGGAAGCGTTCCAGGTCCAGCTGCTGCCCATAAGGGCCATCGAGGTAGAGGCGGTCTCTCTCTGCGAGTCGCACGGAGCGCAAAGCGCGGCTCTGGTGCGAGATGAGAAAGGCCATATCGCTTACCTGATCGCGATCCGACTCTTTATCGGGTAGATACCACATGACAGTCATTGGGTAGTTGTTGAGAAGGTTACCCCTTAAAAACATGTAGAAATAGGCTCCGGGAAAGACGTGGACGGGCCGGTCGCAATGTACTTCAATCCGCGTAACCTCGGCGTCTGCCACTACTATTTGGTTTATGGTTGCTTTATGAACCCAAAATACGAGCCTGAGACATCTGTAAAAAGTGGTCAATAGCCATACACCACCGGCAATGAACACGGGGATCTCGGCTTGTGTAGCATTGTGGCTGATAATATGCCAGCTCAGGCCTGCCAGCGTGGCAAGGGCGAGAACAGTATGTGTAAGGGCGAAACTACGGTGCAGATAGCGACGAATAAACCAGAACGACGTGCAGAGAATAGCTAGAAGCCCGCCGGAAGCCTTGCTCAGTTGCCTCGTCCGTCAGTTCTGGTTTTCAAAGCAAGAAGGAGGGGCACGGAGGAAGAACGATTCCTTACAATACAAGCTGCAGGTGTTAGCTGGGATGGCGACTGCTGCAAGACTAGCACCGAATGGAGCAGGCCCTCTAAGATGGCAATCCTGCCAGCGAAATGATGAAAGACGTAATACGTCGATAGTGGGATGCCTAAGAAATTTACTAGGGGGTTCGTCCGATCTCCGAGAAAGAGTGGCGTGGTGTTAGCCGTCGCTAGCATTGCTGCAGTTGTTGCGAGCTTCGCTCGGCCAAAGTAAAGAGTTACGACATTTCCACACAGGTAGAGCACGAGAACGGAAAATTCCAACAGGGTGATGCTCATCCAGTATCTCCTTTGTAGGACCAGGCCGTACTGGATGTAGGCGAGAGGGGACAAGGGCGACAAGGCCAACCATAAAAATCCCAAAATGCGCGATAGAGGATAAAGAGCTAAAACCGCAACGAAAACAATAGCATACAGTTCGATGGGGTCCATAGCGCAAAACCTTTGTGAATCGATAGAGGTTTGTTGGCAAGAGACTCGGTACTGTCCTGAGTATACAAGAGATGAGGAGAGTAAGGCTGTTTTTACATTCCCACTCATTGTCTCCGTATTCCTGGACGCAGTATCAGTCTGTTAGCGACGGTCCCTGGCCCCTACCAGATTTCTGAAAACTGGGTAGCGGCGAGGATCACGGATTCCGGATTCCGGGCGACCCCAGGATGGTGGCCCCAAAGCCCGGCGGGTACCGAGTCCGAAGTGATAACTACACACTCCCGGTATACGGCGGCTTCTATATCCATCTTCCGGGATCCAGGACTGGGAAATAGCCGGTTTCCTCTCGATGTCGGGAACCGCAAGATATATATATGGTGGCAACGTACCCCCTCCTCCCCCAAAAACAATTCAGCCATCAAAGCAGTGAAATTCAAGCCACACTACGACGTATATATTTAACCGAAGCCCACAAAACACAAACCAGCTCCTCATAACGTTTACCCCAAGAAAATGCAAAAGACGACCAGACAAAACACCAAGAATCAACCGCCCAACCCTCCGTTGCCCCTCGACCCTGTTCAGGTCAATGTGATCCATCTACTTCGTTTCGCCGACGTGAATATAAACAACAGACGCCTCATTGACAAGACAGCGGGAGGCACGTGGTTTCTAAACTATCTAACTGATGAGAAAATAGCGCCTGAAGAGTACAAGAAGAGTAATGACCCACGGCTCGATATCCCCAACGAGTGGGTACATAAGGACTACAGCACACTGAGGAAACTTATCGAGGACCTTAAAAAGGAGTTTCCCAATGCCGAAGAGGTGCAGAGAAATAGGGAGTCGGGCGCTGAAAATGATAGGGTCGATCCAAGTGGGGCAGGGCTCAATCCAACTGGGGAGGACGCGACCATGGAGGACCGGGTAGAGGAGAAAACTGGTGACACAAAGAGTGGACAGAACGACGAGCAATTTTGGCCCAGCTTGCAGAAATTGCTAAACTCCGACCTGAAAAGCGAAGAACGCGTAATGTACAACCAAATAATGGCCAACTGCGAGCTTCGGAAGTGCCCCGAGGCTGAAGTCAAATTCATAATCGAGTTCTACTTGCGCAAGGGCATCGTGGAACTTAGCGTTTTGCGAGGTATCGCCGAGCTTTTCATCTATCAGTACTCCTCTAACTTCGAGGAGAGCCGGAAGACAATGGAGACGAAAATTGAAGAAGACGAAGATCTCAAAGAAAAATACGAGCAATACTGGGTACAGAACCAGCGGCCAGAACAAGGACAAGGGCACAGCCAGCAACGCCTTACCATTTCTCCGCAGAAAATGCTAGATATGGTGGTGCAGGAGGCTATTGCTCGCCAGAGAGACGAGGAGTTAGTCAGTATCAGTATTGGACCGGGCCAGAAGTGGAGGGTGATGGCATCCATCCGGTATTATCTCAGTGTCGACGATGGGAAGTCTTACACGTTGGTCAAGCGGTCATCGTATCCCACGGAAGCACAGACATTCGAAAAGAGCAACAATGGCCGCGTCATGACGCTCTACCCATCGGACGAGAATCAGCTCGGTGCCCTAAGGGACAATGGAATCACGGTCATCTTTTCCAGCCATTCCAGAAAGTCCAGCGGCAACCAGGTCACGTACATCTTTTACTGCGAGACGGACGATCGAAGCAGAGTCTACGCCTCCAGCAAGACGTCGTTCTACAAGGTCTTTGGCCGCACGATAGCAGAGAGCATCCTCATGAACTCGGCAAAGTATTTGGAGTCCAAGAAAGAAAGCGTCTGCCAAATACTGCCTCCTGGATACGGGAAGAAATCCGAAAACGAATAGCCAGCCTAGCAGAATGTGGCGACTGACAGTCAGGCCGGTATCTGCATACGCTTAGCATTCTTTCCATTTTCCTGCTTTTCATACCTTAGGTAGGTACCTGTAGTCAGGCTCTGGGTTTGTCTGATCCTTAGCTGGTTTCTGTTTTTGCTTTTTTTTGTTTTTTTTTCTAGTCGTTTTTACTGTATAGTCCATGATTTTCGCAATGTTTCCCTTTCCTTTTTTCGCCTCGTTCGTTTTACTTTCTTTATTTCGCTCCGTGACGCATCTTTTACCTTTCGCTCCCGATAGTATATTTTCATTTTCTTCTCCATAGTTTAATACAGGTGCATAAAATCCTCACAACCTACAATGACTCAAAGACCGATAACTATAGTAGGCTGCGTATCGCATGCACTGGAGATGACGAGGAGGCCTGCATAGCAGCGAGCCGCCAATTCAAGTATGAAGAATCGAAGGGGCAGGGGGGGGAGAGAAAGTGAAGCCGGAAGGGAGGCTGGCTCGTGGCACTGCAGCTTCCACAAGTGTCCAAGAGTGTTAAAAAAACAGGAGCCAATATATAAGGTGTACTATCTTAGGTACCTTCTTAGGTAGCTAGTTTTGGCTTCGGCCGTGTGAGACCTTCCTAGTAATACATAATCTACCTTATGCTATCGGCTTCGTCCTATTTTAGTCATGACACTGTTATTACTACGGTCATCGTCACCTATCCACCATAATCCTGGCGCTATCCAGCACGTAAGTTCATATGTACCTAGGTAGATACCTAGGGTAAAGTAGATGCCCAACCTCCCTCCTAGGCGAGCGCACGTACAGGAGGCACTGTAGGCCGACAAACACAGGACAACTATATCGTATTGTACGGGGGTCAGAAGCAAGTCCAGGGCATGAAGACTCGATTTACTGCCGCGAGAAAAGGAGAAGAGAAATCGGAAGGGAAGAAGACGGTACAGGAAGGCAGCCAACAGAGGCTGGCCTGGGGCCCGGCCAATGGTCTGCCCGGGCGCTACCGCTCGGGTCGGCGGGAGCCGTCCTTTCTGGACGTTATGTGGATAAGTGACAAACGCACAAGGTACGGAGCACATCTTTTGAGTAGGTGCCCAGGCGCCTTGCTTAGAGCCTCGCGATGCCTCCGCAGACCCCGGCATCGGGCCGCGAGGGCGCCGTATCCGGGAACCAGGCCGCCTGGCTAGTGCGCAGCTCCACGGCTCCCGGGGGCCCTTGGCGCAGTTCGACGGCCGCCTACGTGGCTGGGATGACGGGAGAATGCGGCGAACATAAGATAAAAGCGTGCGCTCCCGCAGTCCAGCCAGCTCGCGAGGGCAAGAGCCAGAACTCAATACGATCCGTAACAGCCTCCCTTTGACAAGCACCGCGCCAACCAGCACCGCGCCAACCAGCACCGCGCCAGAACGGCAGGACACGCAGCCACATACATTCTACTTCGTGTACCTGCAATTACCTACATAGGTACCTTAGGTACATAAAGGTACCTATACGCACGTGTCCCATGCCCATTCCTGCTCCCATTGCGACCGGTGCCGCTCTCGCTGCCTTTGTGACAGGGACTAGGGCGCTCTGGGAACTCTCGCGGATGGTCCGCGAGAAACTCAGAGAGGATGAGGATCGCAGGCGCAGGAGGCGACGCGCCCAGCGCCCGTACAGGGCCGATCCCCGCCCGGCCCCGGACGAGGCCTGTCTGGATTGCCAGCGATGCGCCCGCGGCCGACGGCGATATCGCGACGCGCCTGCGTCCTACTGATGCGCGGAGCCCTCGTCCCGCGGCCTCGAGACTGGCGCCTGTGCAATTTGCAGGCCCTCCGCGAGGCGCAGAGACGGCGGCGCCCGGCCAGAGCCGGCAGCGAGCGGAGGGCGGACGGCGCGCCCAGAACGACACTCTCGACAGCATGGTCTTGGCCAGCTTCCGAGTGCCCGTGTACTACAACGCGGCGGCGGCGCTCTCTTCCTGGATGTTGCTGGCGGGGTTTATCGTGCTCCCTGGGTCGTTTGCCTTGCTCGACGGCGTCGGCGTCGATGCCGCAGCTGTCCGGGCGTTGCAGAAAGCCGCGGAGCGCGCCGGCCTGCTCTCCCTTGCGGCGATCTGCTGGTCTGCCGGGGCTGTTGGGATCGGCGTGCTGTGGCTGCGATTCCGACGCAACCACCTGTGGCTGCTAGACCGCATCTTCCTGTGAGTCCCCCAGCTCCCAGCCCCCAACTCCCAGCCGGCGGGACCAGTTCTGCCTGGCGCTCCCAGGGCATCTGTCTCTCAAGGGGGGCATTGCCGGGCTAATCTCAGCGCGCCAACAGGCCCGGGCTCCTCAATACCATGAGCGGGATGGTGGCGGTCATTGTGGGGGTTTATGCCCATGGCGGCGAGCACGGCACTTGGCCGGACGCGGCCAAGGTTACCATAAGCATGGTGGCGTTCTCTCTTGCTTTTCATGCGTACTTCACCTATAGGCTGTGGAGGGAAATTTACCGCAGGTCCGAATCGGCAACGGGTCCGGTTTCATAGAGGCAGCGACGGTGTTAGCAGGGCGAGCTGGGTGAGAGTAAGGCTGTAGCTGGTATCTGTAGGTTATGCAGGACGATTCAATACTGAGGACTTTGGAATAGAAAATGGGCTTAGCTGAATTACCTAACGTATGTGGGCATCCACGACGGCTGTGACGCGGTGCAGAATCGGATGGCGCCATGGCGGTAGAGAAGCCGGCATGGTTGTCACCGAGAATGAAGATGTGCCTGGCAAGAGAAGCAGTAACCATTTAATTTCGTTTGCCATCACTCATGCGTCCCAGCGCCTCTTGCCCCTATGTAATCATACATACCTACCTACCTGCCTACCTACTGATCATACCCATCTCTCCCGCTTCCCAGCGTCATGCAACCCCTCTCGCCCGGAAGCGGCAACCGTGAGATCGGGCGGCGTGGGCTTTAAACCGCTCCGGGCTGGGAAGAGCAGCACCGTCGGCCGCACACTGGGGGTGAGGACAAGATATGGGGTACTTGGCTTGCGAGAGGTGCTTTTCCAGGTGGTCCCACAGCGTACTCGTTCGCGTGTATGTCTTCCCGCAGAAGATGCACGAGTGGCTGGCTGGCGCCCGGGCGCCGCGGCGCGGGGCCGGCTTCACTGTATCAGGTACCGTAGACTGTACCGTAGGCTGTGGCGCTATGCATGGACCCGTGTCGGGGATAGAAGCGGGCGGCAAGGTTTGCGCAACCGACCAGTCGAATTCGGTGTAGGGAGGGGGCGGCGAGACGGAAGGGGACGGCAGCGGCAGGGAGCCGCGTGTGGTAATAGCTTGCACCGGCTCCGGCACCGGCACCGGAACCGGCACCGGCGCGGGCGTGAGCAGCAGGGGCGGAGAGAAGGGTCGGGCCCGGGTGGCCTGCTCTGCGACGGAGGCGTAGGCGACCATGGCGTCGATCGCCTTGACCTTCCTCCTCACCGTTGCCTCCTCGGAAAGAGCGTCGTTCCTGTCGCCGAGGATGTCGGCCAGGGCCTGGCGCTGTGGCTGGCTGTGGGCGATCTTCGATGGCGCGTCGGTCGGGGCGCGGACGCCCTGCAGCTGTTTCTGCAGCTCGTCCTGGTCGATGCCGGAAAAGTGGTCGCTGTACACCATCTGGAAAACTCGTCTTCGCTGCCTCTGCTTCTCCGCCCTTACCTGCGACTTGGCTCTCTCGTATTGCCGCTGCTTGGCGTGGTCCACGGGGGCGAGACCCTCGCCCTCCGGCCGCAGCTCGGCCTCGAGTCGCTCCTTCTCCTCCATGGCTAGACGGAGCGCAGGGCTGGGCCCGATGGCCTGCATCAGCTCGCTGGACACCCCCTTCGGGGCGTTGGGATCGCGGAGGAGGCCCATGTGGTTGAGGATGGCCAGGTAGGGGGAGTGGGTATCGCGCCCTAGAAATGCGTCCTGCACGACGGCGTTCATTCGGGAGTTGTGGTAGTACTCCTGGTACACGCTGCTGTTGGGCTTATGTCGCAATCCCTGATCTCGCACGGACTGGCGATATGATTCTAGCGCAGGCAGCAAGTATTAGCCATTGATCGCTCCGCACCCGAGGGCAACTTGGCGGGGGAAAAAAGGGACACGTACTGTCGACGCACTCGGCGTAGCCGCGGCGATAGGCATACTCCGTGAGCGGCTCGGGCAAGCCAAGGGCTCTCCCGAGTCTTCTGGAATTGTTGTCGAACACACCCGCCGTCAGGGGCTCGTTCGACTTCCCCCACAAGACGGAGGGGTCTTCGGTGTCGGACACTGGCACGGTTCGGCGAAAGACGGGCCTGTGCATCCACTCGGGCTTCCAGCGGATCTTGACGGCGCGCTTGCTGAGCTTGGTGGTGAAGAAAGGCTCGGCGCCGGCTTGATAGCCCTCGTTGGCAATAACCCCCTCGGCCAAGGCCTTGGCCAGCAGGTGGGATATGGGGCACAGGGCCGGGAGGGTCTCTTCGACAAACAGGTACCAGGTAGGCACGACCTTCTTGGTGTAGCCCTTATGCCACCGCAGCAGAACCTGCATGGCCAGGCGATCCCGGCCGCCGTTTTCGTAGGGGTCGCGGATGATCCACAGGTCAATGTCCTCCCAGCAGAGCACCTTGCGCATGGGATTGTCTGCTTCTTCATCGGGCTGGCCGCAGACCCAACACTTGGTGCCGCGCGGCGCAGTGGCGCAAGGGCCGGACTCGTGGTCGTCGTCGGTGTAGGCGTCGGATTCCTCGTCGAATTCCCGGACTCTCGCGGTCAGGTTCGGCGGCTTTGCGTACACGAGCTCGTGCTTCCGGCAGCCCATCCACATGCAGAAATGGCGGATGCACGCGTCGTCGAGCCGGTCGAGGCCGGTGTGGAAGGCCGAAGTATCCTCAGCCCAGAGGAAGAAGAGGTGATCGACAAAGAGCGCCGGGCCCATGGTGGGCTTCGCTTTGGGCTCTCGCCTCAGGGCCCATCTCCGGGTGGTCTCCTTCTTGGCCACCTTGCGAAGGTGGTCCATGAGCTTCGAGCCGGGCCCCTGACCGGCGTATTTGGCGTACAAGCCGGCGAGTTGCCTCATGTAGACGCAGATGGTGCTCTGGGCCCGGATGGCCTTCGGGGGCCCGCGCACCCCCCCCCCGCGCATCAGGTAATGGATGAACGCTTCCCCGACGCCCCTATTCTCGTAACTGAGCCCCTTGAGGAGGGTCTTCCAGTCTGGGCAGCCTACCTTTTCCGCGAAGCTCTTCCACCGGCTCTGGAGGCTGAGGAGATTGGATTTGTGCCGCTCCGAGTGGTTTGGCGACACCGCACGACGCTGGTTGCCGCGCTGCCAGACATCCTGCAGCTCCTGCGCCTCGAGGGGCCTAGTCTCGGGCGTGCTTTCTCTCTCGAGCTGCTGTCGATAGCGCGCGACCTGGAACGAGCCAAGCTGCGTCATGGTAGCCAAGAGAGCCGGACTGGCCGGACGAGAATAGAATGAAGACCTGTAAGGGTAGGAGGTACGGACGCACAGCCGGAGAAAGGGGAGTCGCAGAACGACACGGGAGGAATGCCCTCATCTCGCTGTCGCGGCGGCGGAGGCTGGCTTAAATCCCATCCCCTTGAAACTGTAGCCTCAGTCCCGGGTCTTGGGCTGCCGGCGCTCCTCGGACGGCCACCTTTAGCCCGCGATGCATCCTCGAAGCGCGGAGCTCGAGTGCAGCGGCCACGAAAACCGGCCCCTGCTTCCGTGCCCACCCTCTCGTGTGTTTCGTTGGCGCCAGGACGATTCTGCCTAGGCAGGCGCCTAGCAGGCCCTAGAGGGGGTGTCTATGCGTGTACACTGCGACTTTCGATACGGCCCTGGAGTACTTTGGGAGGGTGTTCTTGGGTGCCGATAATGGCTGGTTCGGCAAGCCGAAAATGGCACCCAAAACAGCGACACATGCCTTCTAGGTTGTAAGAAGAGGCCTGCAGCCTCTGTAAGAATAGGGCCTGTGGCCCCTGTAAGAAAAAGGTTGTGGCCTCTAGGAAAAGGCCTGTAGCCCCTGTAGGGAAAGGCTAGCCCCTGTAGGAAAAGGCCTGTAGCCCTGTAGGAAAAGTCCAGCCCCCGTAGGAAAAGGCCTGTAGCCCTGTAGGAAAAGTCCAGCCCCTGTAGGAAAAAACTAGCCCCTGTAGGAAAAGGCCTGTAGCACCTAAAGGCGCCTGAGGAAAAAGACGGCTGCTGGGAAGGAAAGAAGGAAGAAGGAAGGGAGAAAAAAAAAAACGGGCGAGGCAGGAGCCGATTTAGAGGCTGCAGCTCCTACATACCTGGCCGATTCGAAGGGCCTGACGATTGAAGCTACGCAAAGACACGCGAAGCCGCGTGAAGCCGACCGTGCGAGGTGTTCGTTTCCTCTTCGTCGCGTCGCGCCACGAAACACGTCGCGATTCCGGAGCTTCGATTCTTACCGAACTGCTTTGCGGCTTCCGAACAGCTTCGAATCATTCCCGAGCTGACCCCTGCGGCGACCCCGAGCGTCTCGACTGCCTGCTCGGCTGCCTCAACTGCCTGTTCGACTGCCTCGACTGCCTGTTCGACTGCCTCCACTGCCTGTTCGACTGCCTCGACTGCCTGCTTGACTGCCTCGACTGCCTGCTTGACTGCCTCGACTGCCTGCTTGACTGCCTCGACTGCCTGCTCGGCTGCCTCCTTACGACAAACGAGAGACGATCGGAGCGAGAGGCAATTGGGAGAGAGAAAGTAGCGGAGGAGCGAGGAAGGGGAGAAGAGAGGGGAGCGAGAATAAATAGGAAGAGGGAGAGGGAGCGGGAGAGAGGAGGAAGGGAGAGAGAGAGACAGAGCGAGAAAGGCGGCGGCAGAGAGAAGCGAGAGAGAGGCGGCAGAGAGACAGCGAGAGAAAGGCGGCGGGAATACGGACGGGATGGGCTACCTGTCGCCGTTCCGGATCGCGCTGCTGGCGCTGGCGGAGCTGTACGCGCGCGGGTGCGTGCCGGAGGCGGCGGCGATGCCGGTGCTGGAGTTCGTGGCCGGCCAGCTGGGTGACGTCGACGCCCTGGAGATGCCCTCGGACCCGGCGCCGCGCTGGCAGCTCGCCGAGCAGAAGATGCGCGTCGTCGCCTCCGTCGAGGAGCTCCGCCGCTTCCTGCGCCTCCCCGGGGACGGCGCGCCGGCGGCCGGGAGCGAGGACGGGGGGCGGGAGGGGGACGGGGTCGGGGACGGCCTGTGGCTCGTGTTCGTGCGGCGCCTGTGGTCGATCGGGTCGCTGGACGCGCTCCACGTCTTCTTCGACCAGCTGGACGCGCTGCTGGAGCCGCAGGGGGGAGGGCAGGGGGCCCAGGGAGCCCGGGAGGGTCAGGGGGGAGGACAGGGGGGGTCGCGGGCGACGGGCCGGGGGGCGGACGAGCCGGCGGGGGCGGTGCCGGCGCCGGTGTTCCTCCTGGGGCGGCGGTCGCCGCTGGGCCTGTTCGTGCGGCGGGCGCTCGAGACGTTCCGGACGATGGAGCTGTATGAGGCGGCGGGGCTGTGGACGGACTTCGTGCGTTACCGGCAGCCGACGCGGCCGGCGGTGGCGGCGGGTCGCGGCGCGCAGGCGGCCTTCTGCTTCGACGGCGTGCTGCTGGAGGGCCGCGCCGACTGGGGCCGGCGCACCGCCGACCTCGCCCTGGTGGTGTACGCCGACATGCTGGCGGACGGCCGCGAGGGCCAGCATCCCGGCCGCTACGAGGGCCGTCGCGGCCGTTCCGACAGCAAGCATCCCGACAGCAAGCATCCCGACAGCAAGCATCCCGACAGCATGCATCCCGACAGCGACCTTCTCGCGAGGCTGGACCGCATCGGCGGCGGCCCCGTCGCCGTGGGGATCAGCGACGCCAACGCCCTGGTGGACTTCCAGATCGACCAGCTGCAGCGTAAGCCTCCTCTCCTCTCCCTCATGCTCTCCCTCTCGCCCTCTCCTCGTGCTCTCACTCTCGCCCTCTCCTCGTGCTCTCCCTCTCGTCCTCTCCCTCGTGCTCTCCCTCTCGTGCTCGTCCGCTGACCGGTTAGGCCACGGAGCGCCGGTGCCCGCGGGCCTGCGGCGGCGGGTGCGCGAGCTGCTCGCGACGCTGCGCGACGGCCCGGCCACGGCGGACTACGCGGGCTTCCTGCAGGCGTGGCGCACGGGCGACTACGCGGCGGCGCTAGAGAGCCTGCGGCGCTACTTCGACTACCACGCGCTCAGCCAGGGCCGGGCCTGCCACCAGTACGCGCTGATGAACACGGCGCTGGTGCAGGCCGACTTCGG